>WYDI02008827.1:0-32500 GCA_009867235.2 Psittacus erithacus | reverse complement strand
TAATTTATTAGCTTACAAGTTTTCGTTGACAGTTAGCCCAAGGCTATTTATCTCTGTAATAGAGAACGTCTCCAATGTGGCAAAATTGACCAAATCAAACAGCTTTGATCAGAAAATGAATCTGGCAAGGCTGTCTGTCTGCGGGTCCCAGGGGAAAGGTGGGAAACAAACAAAAAGATTTAACAAGTGGTCAATAGGAGAAAGAGAGAGAGAGAGAGAATTTGCAGCCTGGAAAGTCATAAGCCTGCAAAATCTTCACACACAAACACTGAAATGAATTACTGAAGAAATAAATTATGTCTCACATCATAACATTTAACACTGTGCTTGTGGGTAATAGGAGCTACACAGCCCAATGTGATTCCTGCACTAAGGTGATGATAAATAACTGCAGAAAGGGGAAAATATCTTAACTTCTTATATGAAAACAAAATACATAGTACTCTGTATCTTCACAAGAACACTGGCACCTTCCCTGCAATCTATGATTATTGTCCGTTATTAATACCTGCTTTGCCACTAAAAGTCAGATGTCCGATAGTCTCCAGTACATTGAAAGCCACCTCAGAGGTCATCCCAAATTCATTTTCAGGGGCACAGGCACATGTTGCAGGTGTTTCACTGCATAATCCAGCCATGGCTTTGACCATCTTCATTCTACCAAAGGCTTTTAACCTGTAAAGTAATGAAAAAACCCCCAACTTTAAGGGGTAAGATTAGAAGGCAAGCTTAAAAGTACAGAACTTTGCTTTATGTAATAAATTAGACTGTCTTCTCTCGTAAAGAAAATCTTCACCCATCAAAGATCATCTGACAATAGAGAGCATGGAGGAAAAAGTTCAGGATAGCAATCAGAAGCTTTTACTTTGCTGGAGTTCTACTATTTTTATATTACTTAGTATTCTCTATTTCTAGTAACCTATACAAAATATGGGATAATAATAGCTGTGAGAGGAAAACCTTATTATTGTTTGGAATTAAACTGCATTGTGGTCTTTAGGTATAGACATTTCAGATGTACATTACAATATTACACTATATTCTCAATGCTACTGCCTCACAGAGAAGAGAATGCTAAAGGATCATATGTTGATTCCTTTTTGCCAGGAATTGCAGCATTTATCTGCAGGTAAGAAATGATTTCGTTTATTCAGATTCTTGTACTACTGGCTTTAAGCAGGAAAAGGTAGAAATGATGCCTCCCCTGCCTAAGAAATGTTTCTAAATTATGTGAAAGATACAGAAGTGCAAGCCCATCTTAACAAAAAAAGATCAGCAATTTTTTTTTGTTTATATTGGTGAATTGAATAAGCAACCTACAAACTGAATCTCAAACAAGTGGAGATTGAAAGCACTCCAGAAAGCACTAGGCAACCTAGTCAGATATCCAGCAGGAAACCGAAGGCGACAGGCTACCTTCTTATATCTTTCCAGGCCATTTGATAGGACTGTGAGTCCTCACACCTGATCTATATTGTTACATATGCTTAGAGAGATCAGTAGGAAATAGCCTGGGAATTTATTTATTTATCACTGTTTGAGGTGATAAATTTATCAGTATTTGAAGAGAAGAGAGATACAGATATACTGGCCTCTTGAATGGTGGTCATCAAATTGAATTTTGAATGGTTTTGTATTGACACATGAAATCTCCAACATGATCTATTTTTGTAGTTGAAAGAATGAAAACTGAAGTTGTTTATAGTCTGAAAATGGCTGGCACCCAGATAAGGTGTGCTTTGAAATCACTGGGCTGAACCATGAAGCCCTTCATGTTTTCTTAGGCTCTTGAAAAGCTAGAGGGACTTTTGCATTATTAAGAAGTTGAGTATATTATGTTTGCATTTTAATATGTCCCTTTTACAGACTAAATCAGTATAAAAATGCCTTAATTTGAGTTTCTTTGCAATATGTCAAAGTTCAGCATTTTCATGGCCTGGCAATATGAAATGGTCTGAATGATAAAGCAAAAAATACTATGTTTCCATTCCCATCTCTTTTACTGTCTTATGCTTTCACATACAATGCATCTTTTAAGTTTTCTAGGAAGCAAGGAACATGAATACCTGAACTGCTCAATTTTCACCATTGCAACTGAAGTCAGTATGGTCATTACGCACTCAGCTTCTCCTGTGAGAACCAGGTCTTCTGTCTCAAGATGTGCACCCTGAATTTGTTGATATGAAAAAAAGTATTTCCCTTTACAACTCTTCATTTTTTTCCTTTTTGCAAATCAGGATCATACACTTACTTTTCCTTTAAGTGGTTATCAGAGCTACACACAACAAGTGTTATATGGGCCTTTACTCAGCCCCACCTGGAAAACAAGAATTTTTCTACTGGATTTTCTAGAGTTTAAATCAGGACCTGTAAGTGCTAGACATTATTTTAAAAGCTGCATTCAAGGTGGTGTAGATTTTCTGCACATATATGAGATAAATTAAATAAAATTTTCGTGATATACTACGCTGTGATGAACCTCAGTATTCTTCAAGATATTCTGAAAGCATCATAGTGTATCAGCACACTGGTAAAAGACAAGGGTTCATTTGATCAGCTGCAGATATCTGTCTTTATTCTGGAGAAACAGGCACATTTCAGGCTTGAATCATGATAAAGCAACAGTTTAAAAGAGGTTGGATGAATTGTAAAAGGAAGCTGTGTTGACTACAGAGACCCAGGTATGCAAGGAGTAGATCTTGAAAGTTACGTGAGTCCGACTCAGTGGAAATGATTTATAATGGGATTAATCCAGAGTCTGCTCATAACAACTGTATCCTCCTCTATAGCTTCAGTGAGTAGCTAGTGTGAGACCAGTTGGAATGGGATGACGTCTTTTATGATCCAGTAAGCAGGGTCCTGAAAGGTCTTGGTCTTCTGTGTGCTTGCTCTTATATTCAAAGCTCTTCGAGGCATCCCTGAAAGTCACCTTGGAGACAGATATTGCCCAATGCTGTACATAGGCTGGAGCATTGGGTAACGTTTAATAGAATGAAATTGAACAAGTCCAAATGATAGATTCTGCATCCAAGACAGAGTAACACTGGGCACAAATGCAGACTGGGAGAAGAGAGCTGAAGAAAGGGATCTGGGGGGTGCTGGTTTGATGCTAAGTTAAACAGGAGTCAGCAGGGTGCCCTGACAGCAAAGAGGACAAAACTGCAATCTGGGGTGCATCAAATACAGCATAGCCAGATGGCCAAAAGTGATGATTCTCCTACTGTATTCAGTATTGGTGTGGCCCTGCCTGGAGTACTGTGTGCAGTTCTGGGCATCACAATTAAAGAGGGATGTGAAGGTCATCAGCGCCTCCAAAGGAATGCAACAAAGCTGGTGAAGGGGCTGGAAGGCATGTTCTGGAAGGGGCGGCTAAGGACTATGGGCTTCACTGGTTTGGAAAAGGGGAGGCTGAGGGGTGACCTCATTGCTGTCTACAGCTTCCTGAGGCTGGAAGTGGAGAGGGAGGTGCTGAGCTTTTGTTCCTGGGATCCAGTGTTAGGATGCATGGGAATGGATCAAAGCTGCAGCAGGGGAGGTTTAGACAGGACATTAGGAAGCATTTCTGCACCAAGTGTTCATCAAACACTGGAATAGGCTTCCTGGAGAGGTGATTGATATCACAAGCCTGACAGTGTTTAATGGGCATTTGCACAATGCCCCTAATAACATGCTTTAATTTTTGGTCAGCCCTGAAGTAGTCCTTTTTAAACAGAAACAGCTAGTATCCTAGCCCACCACATCCCATTCTATTCTATTCTATTCTATTCTATTCTATTCTATTCTATTCTAGTCTAGTCTAGTCTAGTCTAGTCTAGTCTAGTCTATTCCATCCTGTCCTGTCCTACTTTCTGTCCATATTGATACCTAAACCCATAAAGTAGCAAGACTATTGTAAGACCTTTAGTCTAGTCTGAAGTCGAGCTGAGTTTGAGCGCAGATCAAGATGCCAAAGATTTTTGGAGCCCTGGATGGCGGGAGACTGCTCAAATATATCACCACATACCCCATTGAAAAATGTGTTGCAAGAGAATGTTGCCAGTTCATGGGCAAAACGCCATCATATACAAGTTTTTCATTTCTGTACTCTTCCTCATGCTAAGTTTGCCATATCCTGTTCTGTTAAGGATGAAAATTAATTAGAAGAAGAATGAGAATTAGAAATATCTGTTGCATGCTTATTGTCATTTATGATGGCCCTTCTGAGTACATACTCTCAGACACAGATCAGTCATCACAGCTGGGATTTCTTAAAAGGAAACCAACTCTGTTTCCAAAATGCTAGCATTTTCTTTTGTAAAGCTGCCACATTATATCACACCACCTAACCTCTTATATCCTAACTTTTCCACCCTAAAAAGGGCCCTGTGTCCTTCCACTTCCTCAGAAGGTGAAAGCACAGCTTATTTCCTGACACACCTATAACATTTATTTTGTGTGTGCGTAAACACAGGCGAGCCAAATGCAAACTACGGTACATTTGCACTGAAGTGGCTTTGAAATTATGCTGTGACCTTGAAGTCTTCAGGTAACAATCTTTCACTTGTTTGCTCCTCTTTTTTCTGCATCAGTATCAGCACTGGCTGTGGCTTTTGTGACTTCCCACTAATTTCTTTGAATGAAATTGCTGAAATGTTTTGCACTAGGGAGGACAGAAACTGAAGAAAAATAAAGGTTTTTGGTTTTGGTTTTTTTTTTTTTTTTTTTTAAAGAAGAAAGATCTCTGCACAGACCCAGGTAAGAAACTCTAGAATGGGGCATGAAAGTTAAAGAAAAGCTGCCTGCTTTCACTTTTTTTTTTTTCTTTTCAAGCTGATTTATTTCCCAGAAACAATCTCTCTTGTATAATCAAGTTTGTAAAGACACTAGTAAATGGCACAATACAAAAGCCTGTGTAGGAGTAGAGTATTCGTCCTCTGCCACTGCTGGCAGCTCTGCTCAGCCCATAGCTTACCTGACACATTCCTCTGCACTCAACTTGTGGAAGTGGTATGGCCAGAACAGCACTATAAATGGCAGTATTTTTAACTCACAGAAATCCATTGGCTACGTTTTCTTTCTTGTCAGAATAGAAATTCACATTGTCAAATATCAGTCAAAACTTTCTCATTTTGTCTCTTATTTATGTTGAGGTGAATTATGCTGATGCTTCTGTTTCCTTTTGGGCTGATGAATAGGGGGAACTGTATGGGTGAAAATGTCTTCTTCCTTTGTATAAAAAGTTGATATTTTTTTAAACCTGCCTGTGTGGAGCTTGGTGTTCCCTTTAGTAGCAGATGAATATTTTCTTAGCTGTAGTCTTTGGATTTCTTTTATTTTATTAATATTCTGCCCTCTCCCCCTCTCTCTTCACCTCCCCTTCTTCCCTCCCCCCCCGATATTAATCTTCATCAGGATGTCCTTGGTGCTGTGCCTTGGCTCTGGTACATACCAGAAAGGGACTAAGAAAACCTGAGCTAGGCAATATTAGATGATACTGAAAAGGACGGATGTTCTGAAGGTGCTTGGTTTAGTAGGGTTGTGCACTGCCTTAATCTATTTTTTATTTTAGTTTACTTTGCTTTATTATTTTAGTTCATTGAAGCCATTTCTAGAAAGGACTTGTCTAAGTTTGCGCTGGTTTTGAGAAAAGATAATTTTGAATGACCATCAGTTTCTCCCATTCCGATTTTACACCGTAATACTAATTATCTGCATAAATTTATAAATTATGGAAAATGTCTTAATTTATGCTTTGATATGATCTGCCTAACACTGGAAGGCTCTTGTACAACATGTTCCATTATTATTCTAAACCAAAGATCCTGTTCTAAAAAAAGCAACCTTAAAAGTCTGCCTCCCTACAACTTTTGTGGTTTCTAGCAATGTATGTCCAAATAGACTTTAGTCAAGATTGTTGTGATAAAATACCATGCCACCCTCAAATCAGCTGCTGTAAAATGCTGCAGGCATATGTTTAAAGTTATTCCATACACTCAAATTGAACTACCAGTAGTCTCAAAGAACCAAAATATTCCAGGACTGGGAACCAACCAGGTCCTGGGAGTGCAAAGAAAGCCATAATACTTCTCAGACTTCTCATAAGGACAGGCTTCCATTCTGCAGCCCCTTACAAAAAACTCAGTCTCTGCATTTGTCAACCGTCCTTCTTTATCAGGTCATGTGAGAAAGGCCAAGTTATCCTTATGAGTTTAGCATATCCACAGAGAAAGCATATGTGTAACACATTTTGATAAGTCTTTGTATATGTTACATAATGCCAGAGCATAGCCTGGAAACAGAGAAAGAGGGTTTGTGAGGGATAGTCGTATGGTGATTGTTGACTACTACAGACTTACAACAGACTTTGTGAACCTGTGGCACTCTGGAAAGGCTTCTTTCTTGCAGACATCTGAGCTCTTTCCTGCCCTGAGCAGCTCTTTCTTTGTTTCCCTTGTCATAGAGTCCAGGACACCCCAACATGTTCTAAACAGGGATTCCATATGTTTTTGGAAACACTAAACTGCAATGTGCAGCTCCATGTGCATCTATAGGATTTCCCAGCTGAAGGCCCTTGAGAACAAATTTTTCTACCCTTCACACTTCAGTAGAGCATTAGTCTGACCGGCTTTTGGGAGTGCTGTAAGACACAGATCCTGAGTAGGCTCTTGTCCTTCACAGAAGAGCACAGTAGAGAGCAAATTAGGGCAAACCAGTTTTAAATTCAGTGGGACAGCCAGTCCCAATTAGTCTTGTCATGGGGACATACGGCAGTGAGGCAGGTATGAGGTGTGCAGTGAGGGACAGAGCTTATATACCTGCAGGTCTGAGTGCCCAGACTTACTGGGAGGTTTCTTTCCTCGCTGGTCTTGCAGAAAGGCAATGCAGACACAGCAGAACATGCACTCACTGCCTACTCTTCCAGTGGCATTTTATGTGAAGATATTGAAGGCGGTTGTCTCTGGGATTGCTGACTCCCCATGGATTCCCACCACCTCTGAGACACAGGGTGCAGGAAGGTTTTGTAGGAGTGGAGCAGATACATGTACACAAGAGGGGGTGGTTCCTGAGTAGGCACTTCTCTCTACATGTTCGCATCCATGGCAAGAGTTTCAGCAGAATGAAAATTAATTTATTTGGCTCATTTTTTTGTTTTTGTGTGTTTATTTATTTGCTTACATTTGTTTCCATCTTTCATGCTATTAATGTACTTCCACTTCATTAGTAAATGCTAAGCCTTTCAGAGCACTAATGTTAAATGATTTTTTTCTTTGTTCTCTTAGCCTGTTTTTCTAAGCTGCTGTTCCAGGAGGCACGCCATACTTTCAGACGTGGCTTATATGGTATTTTCTACACATAAGCCAAAAGACAACCATTCTAGTGAAAGCCTTTCTTACGAGGAAATAGGACTTCTTTCGTGTTCTATTTTAAAATAAACTTTAAATTTTTTTTTTGTTCTTTTTATTACACAAGCAAGACTTCTCCCAGTTTTTCCATGTACCACTGGCAGCAGATGCTTTCTTGGCAGGGTCTTTCTGAGACCTTTGGTCATTATCCTCCAATGTCACCCAGCTAACTATCACCACAGGCTAGAAATCACTCATGAATCATGACTTCTGTGAGTCTCTAGGACCTCAGATCTTCTCTGACCTTAAGCACTCTCTTCAATGCCATTAAATAAATTAAATGTTTAAATTACCTATATTAGCTTTAATTGTATAATTATAGAGTTAACGAGAAATGAACCTATAAGGGGAAAGTCTAATCTGAAAAACGACTTGCTCTCACTTCGAGGTGGATGAACACGCTTGTGGAAATGATAGAGACTAACCTCTGTAGGAAAGCCAGCTCATTTCAAGCTTTCCTTGAGTGTAGTCATGTAATAGAAATAATATTGGACAGTGCAGTAGAGGTCAGATATCTTCATGTTATTTCAGTGTTTTACAGTCATATCCAGGACAAAGCAGCAGCTTTCCAGGTATTTGCTGGGATGGACAGAGAGGGAAACCCTTCCTCTGAGACACACATAAGCCGCCGGCAGAAGTCAGGGGAGGTGAACAAGTGGAAAAATTTTAGTACTACCAAAAATCTCTTAAACCAGATCTGAATAGTTTTCAATGTGAATAATGTAATTAGAAGCTAAATTTAACATTAAATTTAATTAAATTTTATTAATTTAGCTTTAACTTAGTTTAACTATGCCCTTTCACAGTACAAACAGAAGTCTCACATATCTCCCTTTATCTGTAAATTGTTTCCATGAATAAAAACAGTCGGGAAGGTGAGGTTAGCCAGTTTCATAGTGCCTTGGCGTTCATTTTTAGGAGATCGATTGTGGACTAAAGACTGAACTTGCTTCTCTATGTATAAGGCTACAGGTGCAGGTGCATTGAAAGGAGGGATCGGGAAATTACGCATGGGCAAAGGCAATTTGCAGAGAGTAACAGGAGCTCAGTCCTTTGCCTTTGTAATTTCCCCCTTGCAGCTCAAGACCACCTTGCTGGAATATAGAAGCTGTCAGAGCCTTGCTCCTCTGAGCAGGCTGAGGAACAGAAGAGCAAGTGGGTGAAAGTGACATGCCTGGTGAAAGCTGGCAGTGATATTGCTATAGTTTGCAAATGATATTTGTTTCCAGTTTTCTTCTATCACTCTAAGGACTTACTGCAGCTGGTCTCCATGTCTGAGTGGTGAATAAACTTGATTTACACTGTTTATTTCTGTCAGGAGTCCATCAAGCGTATTTTATTTTGCCTCTGGTAAGTCCCCAATTTGTTACTCTGTAGTCTGCTTCCCCAGCCTCATTGATTCCATGAGAAGAAAGACATCATTACGACATACAGCCAAGCTAGTCACTCACAGAGGAAAGAAGCATATTTATTATTAGCACCTACTAATGGTTAACTTTTTTCTATTGGCATTACCATTTCATTGGTAAAATATATGTGAAAGGTGTGTGTAACATGCAACTCACACTAATCACAGCAATTTTGACTGGAAAGTCAGTATGGGGTGCTGTACCTTGGTTTGCCAGTTAGTTTAACTTAAAGTTAGGGAGGCAAAATATCCTCCTTCCTTTCCTCATGAAGCTCTTTCACCGTTAGTTAAAATCTCTTATGAAAGGGTTTCTTTTTTTCCCTTAGATTTCTCAGATTTTTGCTGACGATCCTCCCCACTGCTGTGCTCCCATCCTCCAGGAAGAATATCAAAAAGCACCTCCCTCAGAGAGAGAGGAGAAGAGTTACCTCTTGCAGCTGCAAAACTGGGAATTGCAGCAACAGGGGAGAAGGAACTGCTGTCTCCCCCCACCCAGCAGCTCCTGGGAGCAAGAAGCACACTTTTATAAAGACAAACTGTCATTGCATCACATATACTGAAAAACAAATTGCAGGGAAGCTGGGCTATGAATTGATTCTCATTGATTAAAGTCTCATCTTGGTGTGCTGGAATAGTATGGAAGATCCAAAGGATCCTGCTGTGTGACAGCACTACATAAATCCAAGAATTTTTGTCAGTGCTTTATAGAGCACCTTGGAAGTATCCAGGTTTGGGTTTTCAATCTGAATAAAAAACTAGGGCTGATTTTCAAAGGAAACATCAGTTAAAGCTTCAGTTAAGACTCAAAATCAGTGGGGGCTGTCATTAGCCTTACAAAAGGTGATGGTTTTGGCAGATAAAATTATTAACAGAAGAATTTAAAAAAAAATTAAGTTAGATCTTAGAAAGTGAAAACTGATGAATTTGTCCATACAGCTTAAATACATTTGTCCAATAGCTTCAATGACCTATATGCAAAGCTCACCTAAATTTTTTAGGTGCTGGAGGGTTGTACAGAGGAGCTCACCTAAAGAGTACCTTTCCATGTAAATTCAACTGCCATGTCCAGGTAACTCATAGCCTCCTTACTTGAGACCAATAGCCAGGTATCCAAAATAAAAGACCACATATCTGAAACTCACAACAAAGGATGCTGCAGAGACCTTCAAGTGAGCTCTGATGGAAGCCAGTGAGACGTGTTATAGTGGCAAAACACCATAAAGCCCTACCACTTCAGGTTCAGAAGAATATAGCTCTCAGTACAGGAGACTGAGCAAAGCTGCGCCTTCATGCAACCTCTCATGTCACCTATGGCATCATTCCTCATGGAAGCCCTTGGCTCAGACACAGCAAGACTGAGTTGCAAAACTTACGTTGTATTTTTTTCAAGCTAAAAGGGTATTTGTTATGGTTGTTTCTGAGGATAGTTTGCTACCTTCTGTGGGAGTTGGAATATACTGACACATACCAACACCAGCAAGACTTTGTCAGAGCTTTAGCTAGTGTTTAGCCCTCATATATTGATGGGTACTTGCCATCTGCCCTCATACTGCACTGCATGGTTCTCTTGCTCAGATGTCAACAAGCTGACAATGTTCAAGATACTGATGGATAAATTGATCTCCTATCATACTGGTCAACATTACATGGCACTCATTTGTTGTTCATGGTAGAATGAATGTTTTATCTAGACTATATTCTTCCTGAAGACTCCATGCTTCTGCTTTTGTACAGCTCCTTGAACACTCAAGTCCTGGATTGTTTTTTCTTTTCTTTTTTGTTTCTTCTATGTTATTACAAGGAGTGCAGATGTCATATTATTACATGGAATAAATATAAACAGCAGTGAATAGATTCAAATGAAAAATAACTGAAAGCAGTATAAAAATTATATTCTAGAAAGCTGAAGGAGCAAATGCTAACATGGTAGAGTTGACTAAACCAATAGTGGATGATTAAATTGTATTTCTAGTCATCTAAAGGTGCATTTGTCATGATTGTTTCTAAGGATAGTGTCGCTACCTTCTGCGGGAGCTGGAAGATACTGACATGTATCAATGCCATAAAGACTTTGTGTCCTGGACTCAGCTGCGAGTTATTTTACTCTTTCCTGGTAGCTGGTGCAGTGCTGTGTTTCAGCTTTAGTCTGAGAATAATGCTAATAACACATCAATGTTTTCAGTTGCTGTTAAGCAATGCTTGCCCCAGTCAAGGACTTTTCAGTCTCATGCTCTGCCAGTAAGGAGGAGTACAAGAAGATGGGAGGGAGCTGAGACAGGACACCTGACCCAAACTAGCCAAAGGGGTATTCCATACCACAGCATGTCATGCCCAGTATAGAAACTGGGGGGAATTGCCTGGAAGGCCCAGATCGCTGCTTGGGTGGGCTTGGGTATTGGTTGGCAAGTGGTGAGCAATTGAATTGTGCATTACTTGTTTTTATTGAATTTTTTGCTTTCCCTTTTTATTTTTATATTCTCTCCCCTTGTTGTTTCCCTTATCATTATTATTATAATTGGTAGCAGTAATAGTTTTGTATTATACTTTAGTTATTGGACTGTTCTTATCTCAACCTGTGGGTTTTACACTCTCTGAATTCTTCTCCTCATCCCACCTAGAGGGGAGGGAAGGGGAGAGTGAATGAATGTCTGTGTGGTGCTGACTCACTGGCTGGGCTTAAACCATGATACTTTGCCAAAATAAAACCTGATTTTATTTTAAATGGAAAAAAATATTGATTCCATTGCATTAAAAAAACCCAAACAACACAAACCACCACCAAACCTACAAAAAAACCAGATTGCTTGAACATATAATGCTCTAAAAAGATACAGGATAGATATAGCAATGCTGTCATTGGACTCTCACAGATTCAAAGGCTCTGTGATTTACCCAGCTTTTCAAGAAAATGTCAGTCTTCAATGAACTATGAATACATTCTCACTTAAGAAAGAATAGACCTGGGAAACCTGGGAAAATGCCATCAGCTCTTACACAATTAGCAATGTATCAGTTATTGGCAGTCAGAAAATCCGTGTATATTTGCCACACGTTTCCATGTTTGGTGATTGTGAAACGCGAAGAGAAGTGTTGGTTTTGCCCTGGAAAATTACTTGATGCATGTTTTTTTGTGTGTTTGTGTGACAAAGAACGTAATTTCTTGCTTGTGGAGTTTTTCTGGTTTAAGTTTTGTTGCAAATAGAACTGTTCAGTCTTGGAAAGGTTCAGTGTGCAAGTTGAAGTCACTTCAGAACAGCTCTAACTTGCATGATTGCACACCTAACTGATCACATCTTTTGGCTTTCTTGGTGCAGCTTCACAGAAGGTAGATTTTCTGGCTCAAAATAGCTTTTCTGCAATTAGTTTTCTAATGAATAAGACTCCAAAAAACACCATCAACTTAAAAAATGAAGGACTAGTTGATTAAAAAAAAACACATTTCAAATAAACACATGTAAATCGGAAGATACTTTTACTTATAATAAAAGGTCACAAGAACTGTGTTCTGTGAGAAGGCTTGAATTCTAATAAAAAAAAATAATCCCACACTTGATAAACCAAATATATCAGTTTTGACATGTCACCAGTTTGCTCTATCACTTCTCAGTTGTCCCACTTGTTTCTTACAGTTGGGATCTCTTCCCTTAGTATGTCTTACACAGTACCTGGGGTTTCGCATGATACACTGTCTTCCTTTGCTTGGAAGAGAGCTCCTGGTTCATCACATCCCATGTGAGGATGAGTTTATTAAGGGAAACACAACCAGGAAAATCCCATATAGCATCAAGTAACTGTGTTGCTTCTAGTTGGACTAATTTGTTTTTTTGATCTAAGTCTTCCATTTTTAAGCCAGAATTGAAATCTTGACCTGCTCTAGAAAATATTGTTTGCCTAGCTATCAGAAATGGATACCTTATTTTCACCTTATTTCTAAAAATAACATACTGATTGTGGCCAAGCCTGGATCAGCCTAAATTCCAGATCGTATTTTTGATAGTATCTTTTATATTGCAGCAGTGTATAAGAATACGTTTCACATCTTTCATTTTTACAATTTCCTTTATGATTATACTGCTGCAATCACACAGACAGTATTTCTGGATCCTTTTATAAACACTTTTCTCATTTTCCTTGGGGATGCTTGCTATTCACAGTTTAATGCATAAAAATACAGAATGTGTCCGTTTTATTTTGCTCTTACTCCTATATCCCCATTTGCTTCATAAAACAGGACAGATTACATTGTCTGAATTCACTATGAACAATATGGTGTGTAGGACATTGTGAGAGCCTGATCTGAAATCAGACTCCACTGTCCATTGTCTCAAATATTGGTATGAGAAGCTGAGATGAGAGTCCACCTATCTTTTGTCTCAGAGTTAGGTGGGAGGAGTTGAGGTAAGACTCTTCCACTGTCCATTGTCTGAGAGATGTGTGGGAAAGAGCTGAGATAAGACTCTTCCTTCCATTACCTGGAGGATTGTTGTGAGGAATTGCTACCTGTTATCCCAAGAATTGCTGCAGATACCTGTGTAGACAGGTGTGTATGCAGACACATGTAGTCAAAGAGCTAGCTGCAAGACCAGGGAAACTGGTCCACCAGAAATGTGTAATACCTGACATGAAGAACAGAGGTACTACCCCAAACTCATTATAAAAGGGGGGAAAGGTAATCACCAAGGAGCACATCACCAGGGAGCCACTGCTATGAGGATGACTCCAGGAGGACACCTCTGTGAGGATACTCTCCACCGATGACTACTATGGACCCTGAGGGACACCCTCCACAAGACATTGCCATGAGGGCAACTCCATGAGACACACTCCACAGGGTACTTTCAAGGGAATGACTCCAGAAGGACGTCTCCGCGAGGACATCCATCTCCAACGACTATTACAGACTCCTGAGGGACACTCTGCTCTGATACTGACAATGAACCCTGAAGGACTCCCACCACCAATGACAACTAAGACAATGGATTCCTGGGACACTGCTGGATCCATGGTGATGATTTCCTCTTTCTCCTTCTTTTTCTCTTTCTCTTTCTCTGCGCCCCAAATCCTTGCTTCATTTTTCTACCTTTTTTCCAATCTGTCCTATCACTATCCCCTTTATTACAATAATTTGCCTTTTTTATAATAACTGTCTTTTATTAATAAACTTACTAATAAATTACGGTACTTGACATAATTTAATTTCTTAATTTAAGAAATTAAGATTTTCACTTAATTTCACTCTTGGGAGCATGAATTGAAACGGTCTGACACTGGGGTTTTCTCCAATTGGACCCTTACACATATGGAGGTACTAAAGGGAGAGAAAAAGAGTTGTGAAAGAACAGTGGCAAATCCAATAAGCTTAGTACTATGACAGATGAGGAGTTTCAGGACAAAGGGAATAGGACTAGGATAGTCCAGAATGCTGAAGGAAGGACAAAAGCAAAGAACTTCTTTGCAATACGGAGGGGGGTTCTATGGACAAGAAAAGGATACAGAAAAGGGATTTCCATGGACAAGCAATAGATGATTGCTTAAGGGAGCAAAGTTGGAGGGCAGATTAGTGCATGAATGAGTGGCTATGCAAGAAGTCCATAAGTGAAAGCCAAAAAGAGAGAGAGAATGGGAGAGGATATTGAGGACAGTAAAACAGATTGATGATGTGCACATGTCAAAACTTTTCTAGGAAAATCACCTTGATTTGCCCCTTTTTTCTTTTCGCAAATCACTCAACATTGCATCTTGCCAGTTTGGAAAAATTTGGCTGGCTGACAAAGAGATGCTGGGTGATCTTTGGCAGAGCCAATATTAATTCTCCTTAATGGCTGCTGCCACAAAAGTGTACCATTCAACCGACCTGAAATTCAAATCAGTCTCCAAAAGACTATTTTCACATTTCAAAAAGGAACACCTGAACAGGTTATGAGTTCTGTCAACATGTCATCTATGCATATAAGACAGTTCAGAGAAATGTTTATATAAAATTGTGTATCTAGTGAATCTTCTGAGAAAGAAAGGAGAAAAGAAAGGAGAAGTTGTGATTATGTATATATTTATTTTGGAGTTCTCAATGGAAAAGAGCTTAAAAGAGATGTTGTTGAAAACAAATGTTGCCACTCATGTCCTCTTCACAAACCAGTCAGAAAGATTTAGACATCTGAGTTTAGGTATCAAAATTTTGACTCATTTACATTCTCACTTCTGAAAATCATGGCCAAAGTATTTTATGAAAAAGTAAATTATCTTCACCAACCTAATAGTTACTTGGTGTTTCAGTATTTTTATGAAGCTTTATTGACAAAGCCACAATATTCTACTTATGATTAACATGATAACATATACTAATAAAAAAAACCTTCGATGCAGATTAAGTGGTTACTGTAGGGCTTGACTCTGTGGAGAAGCAAACCCCCTGTCTTCCAATATAAAAACCCCTCTTAATCTGGAAGAAGTTTTTTCCCTCATCTTCCCATAACCCCTCTGTTCTACAGTACTCCAAGTGTCTAGTCTATTGTTTCAGCAATATTTAATATATTTTCAAAGAATGGACCTGTCTGTGAATAGAAGAAGGAAGGAATGAAGTGTCCTTGTGCTAAGAGACTTCGTGGCATTGTACTACGTAGTATCCACATGCTATGGTCTCCAACAGTGGTGTCAGGTTATATTGTCCCTGCTTCTGCATAAGTTTCCTGTGAGAGCCAGAAGGGTATAAATCGCAAATGCAGAGAACACCATTTGATCACAGTGAAGAGGGGCCTGGCAAAACCCTAAACCCTCACGTGGAAAGTATGCTAGCTGAATTTTTTCTTTCTGTATTAAGTTCATGCTAGAGACTTCATCCAAGCATTGTAAGCCAGGGAGAAAAAACCCTCAAATTTTGCTATCTTCAGTTTGGATAAATGCAGACATTAAAGTTTCTCTACTTGCTACTCACTCAGATCACAGAAGTGTTACAAGAACATGCTACTTTCTCAGTCAAATCTTTTGGATATGGCCATAAAGACAGACACACATTTGCATGGAAACCATCAACACTGATTAATAGGATCAAATCCTCTATAGTATGTTTATCTCACATGTGTGCCCTCTGCAGTAGTATCAGAGTGGCACACGCAAATATTTCATGAGAATGAGGGGGAAGCAAAAGGAGCAGCCAGGCTATGTGTAATCAGCATTGGTCAGCAATGACCACTGGTCAAACCTATGCAATTCAGGAAGGCAAATATGCACCATACAGGTAATCTCACAGTTCAGCAACTCAAGGCACAAGGAACAAATGACAGAAGTCCCAAATGGATTAAACTAGGAAGTTCCCAAAGACGAAGGGAGAAGCATTGCTGAAATCAACTTAGCTTACTAACACACTTTGTTTTCTTGCAGAATTCTCTATGTCTTTGCTAGGGAAAATGCACAGCAGACTGAGGAGGGAGATCTTTATGCATTATACTTTTCTGTTTTACTCAGTTATTACATTTAGTAATCCTGTCTTTAAAAAATTGTTTGAGTAATGTTTTTATAAAAAAGATGACAATTTATTTATGTGGGTCACAGGTTGAAAGTAAAAAGTAATGATACTATTATGATTTAGAGTACACAAATTGTCCTGGTCACTGTCTGAACAATATTTGGTTTACTTTAGGAGAATGCACGTGTCTTTGAAGAGAAAAAGTGAGAAGGGAAGTGTTCTTAACTTAGACGTTTTAGTTTAAATAAAAAGCATGAACTGTAAATGTAAAGAAAAATATCAAGCATAGAATCAGTGGATAAAGACAGTTTGAAATAAGAATTTGGCATTAGCAGAAATGCTGACGGCTAAATTTGACAACTATGGGGGTATGAAGGAACCTCTTTTTGCTATAGGGCAAGAAAGCAGGCTACCTGGTTCCTCTTGAAGCAAATAACTAAATATTTATGAACATGTAGTCAAGACTCTGTGAAAATGTGATAAGATAATGGAACTCATTTGTGTGGCTTTGGCAAAAAGATTGTTCATTAATGTTATTGATGTACACTGCAAGACATCTGATGTGAAATTTGTAATTGAAATGTTACAAACACTTCAGCATATGGATCCTTCACATTCACTTAATTGCCAGTTTAGTAATAATTTTATGTAATGAGGAATTATTAATAATACGTGAAATATTAAATTGACGTAATCACCAAAAACCGTAATATGACATAAACTGTGCAAAGGATGGTATAATTCCAGGTGTCTTTGTTATATTTTAAATAAGGAGTATAACTGACCAAATTCATCTTTCAAAACTATTGACTCTACAAAGTTTTAATAATTTTTTATATAATTGTGTTTAAAGGTAAGGCTATTAATCACATGTTCTTTTTCCTCATTCTTAATATCCCTTATTAGCATCCAGTTATGACAAAAAACTTGACAAATGATCATTAACAACTGCCTTACATTTTTTTGGCACAAGTCCCATTGTGAAAAAAAATCTCTATATGCTGTTTCTTTGATTATGTAGGCAGATAGCTATACCCTGTTCAAACAGGTGGGAAAAGGGGACCAGATTTGTTTCTTGCCCAGCTGCGGCTAAATCATTGTGGAAAATTGTGGTACTAGGACAAAAGATCTTTTTTTCTCTAGCACACCAATAAAAATCTTCCCGAAGTTTGCAATTACTGAAAGTCAATAGCCTGTTGGTATGAGAAATGTACTCTTTGAGGACAAATGCCCACAACACAGTTATCACCCCTATTGCCACACAGAACAGATTGAGTGGGCACAGAGAATGTCAGGCACCTCCCCAGGTAATCCTCATCACAGCAGGATCGGTGCACACTGATGTGGGGACCAGTGAAGTGTGCAAGGCTGCTCATTCTCTAGGAGCCTTGTCTAGTCTATGACTTCATTTTCCTGAGTCATTATTCTGACACATCTCATGGGCAACATCTTCAGTGAGAGAAAAGAGCCAATATGAGTTTTTACTTATACTGGTATAAATCAAGAGGAACCTTACTGAAGCCAAAGACTTTCTGTACAAAATCATAAAAGCAAGAGGTAAGCCAAAGCTATTAATGAAGAGCAAAATAGAAAACAAAGTCTCTATGTCCATTTCACTTCAGATATAAGTGAGAGACATAGGAACTTGAAGTTCTCTGGTTCACCTGATGTGGGAGCTGGAATTGTGATACTTGTATGAAATACATTGCATGGAACATGTCCAGTTAAAAAATTCATATATCTGAGTGACCTTATCCAGAATTACTATGGTGCCTTTAGCTTTTATACTCCTTTTCCATAAAGCTAAAATCAGTGATGAACTCAGGTTGAAACCAATGGGATAAAGATTATTGTGTTTTGTGGAAGAAGGCATTTTTCAAACATCATTTACAGAAACAAGATGAAAGCATGAAAATGTAAGTTAGATGTCAATTTTGTTTCAGTTTTAGGTAGATGCAGCTCTCAAAAGTGAACAGTCCTTTGGTAGAGGAGATCTTACTTAGTATGTAAAGAATGGCTGATTCCATGTTACCCGGAATGATCAGTGAGCTTCATGAGCCAACAGCCATACGCAGGAAATCTCAGGACCAGAGTTTATTCATTATTTCATGCTTATTTGAACATATTTTAATCAAATATTACAAAAAAAATGAGGTTTACTGCTTCTATTATGCTTAAAAATACTAAATTATTGGATGAGAATAGTTGTTTCTGATTTTCTCCTTGAAAAATCTATCTAGAAATTATATGAACTATATTCAACAGCAAATAGGACACAGCCTTTAGAGATATCATGCACGTATGTTTCATATTGGAGATCAAATGAGTTATCTGTGCATCGCACTTTAACATAGTGAAGAATTTTTCAGGCTATGTAAAATGCTTGTGCTCTTTGGGTGATATGATTTCAGTGCTAGCACATATGCTATGATCTGATTAATTCAATAATTACTATGTGCACTGTACTCTTCCCCTCTTGTTTTCACATTTGCAGATGTTTCTGTGAGGCTCACTAATGGTCTGTGTTTTAACCAATTTAATACCTCTTTTCTTTAAGTATTCAGAAGCATTTGTTTCTATAAAGAAATTGCTGTTGAGCAGACAAAAAGGATGTATTTTAATATTTTAGAAATCAGCACAATAGTACTGAAGAAAAACAAAACATTACATATTCTGAGAAATGGCACAACAGAGTATCTTATTTCTCATAAAACATATTAAGCAATAGCAATCATCTTAGGCAAATGTTTATTTTATTTTTGATCGCTAAGCAAGAGAGATTTTCATTCATCTTCATTTTTGCATTTCTAAGTCCACATAATTCGGTTCGTACTGGAGCAAGAAGTTGAATGTTAACGATTTTTCTTTGTGCATTGTATTAAGTGTAAGACAGAGTTTTTTTCTCTCTCTTTAATTTTTGTTTTTCTTATTCTTTTGGCTCTGTATATAGCCAGGAGAGCATCCAGGAAGATGAGAAGCCCCTTATCTTACTCTGTATGTCAAAAGTAGTGGTAGGAGATGGCAATAACATTCCTTCCCTCGTCTTGAAAGAGGAGAACAGGAGAAATCAGACAGAGAGTCCTTACTTTTTACTAAAGAGTAAAAGGAAGCAGTTGACAAGTTGGGAAGGGGGCATTTTGAAAACTCGTTTTCAGATATTATTTGATTCCTGGTAGTTTGTGAATACAATTAATATTACTTATGTTTGAAGCTTTTCTTTATAAATTCTCTGTCCTTAGCTGTAAGATTCGTGTTCAAATTAAAATCAGAGGATGATACATTTTCTTGTGTTACTTAAACTTGGAAGAGTCCTGCTGAAATAAAACACCAACTCGTATTGAGTTATGACACAACAATCCATCAAAATCCCTTCAGCCTTTTTTGTCTTAGATACAGTTCTATAGAATACAGTAATGAAGTGCATGATGTAAAAATATGTACAATGAAAAACATAGTTAAAAGCTGTACATTTCACCCAGCTCATCATAAAAAAAATATCTAAGATGGCACAAGTGGGAGAGTAGGCACAATTTTCTAAAAGTGTAACCTATAATAACAACAGCAGGAAAATATAAACTAGCAAGAATTAGTGATTAGGGATTGAGTCCTGAGGGTTCCAAGCAATCTCAAATTTTATTTAAGTCCATGGGAGTCCTAGGTGCTTGAACCTCTATGAAGCATGCCCTAGACGACAAGCTAATAATTTCATCTCATAAGAAAACAGAAACAATGAATATTATCCTTACAGAAATGACAGTGACACAGGGAGGTTTTCTTACATTAGAGCTGAGTGAACAATTTATTTGCTGAAAATTATTCTGCGGATGTTACCTTTATTTCTGTTTGTAAACGGCCCACAAAGAGATAGTAACATTGTAAAATTCTCAAAAGTACTTTTTATTCAAAATTAGTCACACACTACCCCAGTGAATTTTCTCTTAAAAATCTGCTTTTGGTGAGTATTTCAGCTTGCATTCACTTTTCCATGAGTTATTCATACTAATAAAGCTTGAGCACTCAAGTGTTCCTGGAAAGCAAACGTGAAAGCATTGCAAACATAGTCTAATTGAAATCCACTTTCCACTCTGAGCAAATATTTGCGGAACATTTTTCCTACTATTCACTTCATTTTAGTTGACATTATGGGCTAAAATCTCACTGATGTGCACTAAAGAGAGACGTCACAGCAGAACCTTCTTCAATAATGCAGGTGCAATATTCCTGGAGCACACAGGTCTCTTGAACAGGCATAGCATGATTTAACCTGCTCTGTCCTTTTATTTTGTTCAGAGGGCAGCCTTAAGGTAGACTGTTCAATGGCTAAGAGAACTGTCCTTCGTGTTTCAGCCACACATCAAAATATAAGGGGCTCGTGCTGCAGCTCACTGTAAGCTCCTCTTCAGAACCAATCAATAAAAGTTATTCATCTAGCTTCTTTCATAATTAGCAGTGATCAGCTTATTGCTGGTGCAAGATAGGCTTCTTCTGAACATGCATTTGTTGCTGACATGACAGGTCACCATACAAGCAGTGGCTTGTGGTGTAACTTCTTTTATACTGTATGTGAGTAAACAGATAGGTAAAGCTATAGCTCCTGAAATGTCTTGCTCTTTGGAAACAGGCAAAAGTGATCAGTCCAGATCCACCCAACCTTTCTTCAGACACTCAGCTCAGGCATTTTTCAGTGCATTAGGAACCTCATCCTTCACAGGAATGTGCATCAATAATAGAAGCCTCCAGAGGGCAATTCTGAGCTTGGGTGGTCAGAACTACTTTCTGGATGTGCCCATCTTTCCCCATCAAGGGCAGGAGTCCCTATAGTGACAGAAACCCAGTGGAAGTACCTCAGAAAAGTGTCTGTGTTGGGACAAATCCAGACCCCATTGTCTCTAGTGTCAGGGTCGTAAGAACTTCCACATTTCTGCCATCAAACTGTCTTGTAAAATCATCTTCCTTGTATCCTCTTTGAGAGATAGAAAAGTCTAGTGAGACTCACTCTTTCATGCCAGCAATTCCCTACTACTTTGATTGCCTTTTAAGCTCATCTCATCTTATTTACGCATTCATTACAGACTGTTAAGCAAAGCGCTGAAAGGGGCAGGAGGCATTATAGCTCCTGTAGAACCCTCAGAGGAAGAAAACTTCAAAAAAGATTGTTGGAAGTTGTGCTTATATCTCTCAGCACAAACACTGCACTGTTAATGCACAGAAAAAAATAATTGTTAATGCACAAACCTTATTGACAGTTGTGAGTTTTTTCCTTTTCTTAAAACCGGGATCATCAGGTTTCTCCTGCAACCATTACCTTACATTATCTTTCATTTACCTCATGTATGGTCCCTCTGGGTCACTGCTCAGTCACTTAGATGAGTGTCCTTATGTCTTTCAAAATCTCTACTACATGTAAAATCAAGCCACTGACTCTTATGAAACAAATAAAAAGTAAATTGTCAATATAATATGTACTTATACTACAATATACAATATATACATTAATCTAATCATACAAAGCAGTTAATAGAAGCATACGTTATGTTCCCTTACTGTTGTACAAGTTTATGGGTACCAAAACCTAATAATAAAATTAGTGCATACATGCAATCACTCCAAATATATCCGTTGATTACATGCATCTTCACTGGAGTAATGCTTCATGCAACATGACACATCTCATTGCAAGGAAATTTCTTCGATAAGACTGTGAGACATGAAATGGGCTCTCTCTCTAGCTGTTTTTTTTCTTTTATTTTCTAACTACTCTGTGCTTAAAAATAGTTTTCTGCATACTAATTGTGACACACTGTCATTTTCATACATTTAAAATAAAGCACTGCCACTTGGATTTTAGGTCCAATGGTCACACCATAAGAATACAATTCATTCACTAATTAAATGCCCACTACCTCCATCACAAGTGCCTGCCAACTTCAAATTTATACTGTGAAGAACTTTCATTTTATATGATGCATAGAAAAGACGAAGGGGGGGAAAAAGACCAAGAATATTAATATGTAACAAATTACTTCCTTAAGGTCAGAAGCATCTCACCGTACCACTGATGGAGCCACTAGAAATGGAAAGGAAACTCTTAGGTTTGTAATAGTATAGTAACTTTATAAATAATAGCTCTGACTTTACCAATATATTACAAATAGCTAGTGGACATGCTTTTGATGCTACTCTGCTACTACTGGTTTATTGCCCTATTGGATGGGGGCAGAAAAGCATGTAATTTTTATGTGGCTTATTGTCAAAGTGTTCATAAAGCTAGATTAGGCTGTGTTCTCATTATGCTTGCTCCTTCCTTGCAGCAGAGCTGCATACTATTGTTCCTAGACATAAGTGTGAAAATTAATATGAATATTTATTTCAAGACCAAATTGCAGTTTCCCTCTATCTCTACTATCCCCACATATTTGTACATGCACAATATTTAGTTACATTTTTTAGAGGCTGTTTTTATATTTTTAATTGTTTGGTAGACTTAGGATATGTAACAATGGATAACCGTGCAATACATTAAATACTTACGGGTATGTTGTGCCTTCTGTTATAATATAAAATCCATCTATTCTGGTTGATGGGTTTTAACCTCACACAGAATACTTTAAACTCCATTTGGACTTGTGCCTACAATCACCTTAGCAAAGTCTCTTAAGTAACTGCGCACAGCCTAATTAGTATGCATTATCAATTAACAAACTTAATAGCCGGCAGATTGATTAGATCCTCTGTTGCAGGGGCAGAGCTGAAGCGAAACAGAATGAAAAATCATTGCACGCATACACTGCTGCTTTGTTATTTTCTCAGATCTCCTCCTCCTCCTCCACATTCCTTTAATTAATGCGTACATATGGTTCTGAATATCTTGTAAACTAGAGCTTGCTGTAACTCTTTAATAAAACTCACTCGTAGAGAGAAAACCATAGTCCATGCCTTATTTATTTCTGGCTGAAAATATGAACCATTTGTTTTCACCCAGGTCTTTCCCCTCTAAATGGTACAAGTTTTAGAGATCTGCTGCTCCTAAGCTGCTTTTCTCAGTGATTGGTAGGGGAAGACAAGTTGGAGCTGTGCAGTACTTCAGATGGCCTGTAGCTGAGAAAATGATTCAAGCGTCATATGGATGGTATGTTGACACATACCACAAGGTAGGTTCCTTAATTAATCAAAAGAAAAAAAGAATAGCATAAACCACGGTATGCCAATTACAAATTCTGTTACACTGATGAGCTAGAAGAGTACAGAAGAAAAGCTTTTCTGTTTGGAAAGCAGAAATCAGGCTAGAAAATTTTACAATAAAGTTTAGATAAAATGCTGGTGTTTGACAGGATTTGGATCCTTAAGAATAATTTGATGAAAACCCCTTGAAGACTATTGAGACAACACTGAAGACTATCAGTTGCCGCCTTGCAGTGATGGCAAGGTCTGTCCTTGGGCAAAGCTTTAAGGGACATCAGTTACTTGAAAGAAGAGTAGAGTCATTAAAATGCCTTGAGGAATTACCGCTCCTCTGAGCAGTCATATCTGAGGAAGCTGATGGTAGCAGCCTCATCTTCATAAAAAGGCACTAAAGGGTTGAATTCCTTAGTTGAAAAAATGGCAACTATAAGGGTGGTGTGTTAAACTCTATTTTTCTTTCCCAAATGAGAAGTTTAGCATGCTTGTATAAGGTCAGTGAGACACTTTGGCAGTACCTTGCCTAGAGGAAAGATGGTGCTTATCACTGGATTGGGACCACCCTACATCCAAAAAACCAGGAGCTCTCAGACCCTGCTGAGTTCAGGACTTTCTCCAGACCAGGAGACACTGCCTTTCTCAAATTTTGACACTTAGAGTTCCTGCTACTTCACTGTCCCATTCCAAGACATTCAAGGTTTTTCCATGGGTGTTTTTCACTCCAATGACATAGATTTCTCTAGCCTACCATTTCTGGCTTTGTAAGCATGTTCTCCAAAACAAGCAGACCAAAAGATGCAAAAAGCGTATGGAAGCAGATTCTGCTCTGTACTGCCTCTGTAGTCTACTACTATGCCTTGGCATGGCTTTTTCTTCCCATCCCCAAAAGTCAAATACTAAGAGATGGCAACTATTTTTACTCTAAGGTGAACCCAAATCTATATAGTTTAAACAAAACCAACTCAGCTGAAGTTAGAGATTATCCTTCTTCCAGGTCCTCCTGATGTCACTTGAGTTCTGTATAAAGGGTCGCACAGAGTCTTACCCAGCTTTATTCTCAAACTCAGCTAACTCAGACTCTCCATTGCTATGCAGATTTTTCCTTTTTTCCTCATTTTTTTTTTTTTTTTACATGAACTGGCCTGCTACTGCTTAAATAGAAGTGACTAAAAAAACCCCATAACCCAACCAAACAAAAAATCCCAAATGCATAAAAATATATTGCTGTATATTTTGAATCTAAGGAGTTAGAAGAACCACAGAGACTCATAAACAAGATTAGGAATATTTTACATCAAAAATGAGCTTCTTTGGATTCTAAGGAAATCTGAAATACTGCTAGAAGCAGCAAGTGTCTAAAATATCAGGGATATAACTTCTCTCTGAAAAAGGCTTCCCTCATTAAAAAAAATTCTTTAAATAATAAGACTGAAATTCCTTTGAGTCTAGGTAAGAATGGAGCATTAATTAGCTGCCAGAAAATGGTCTCTTAACACTGCAGTAAGAAATATGCCTCTAATTCTCATTATGTGACCCAAGAGAGGGGCATTAGGTCTGTAACCAGTGAAACTAAAATGTGAAAACTTTTTTTTTAATGATTGAACTACTCAGAGAGCAGGAGGTGAATAATCACCTCTTACTATCAAAGTATTCTCTTCTCTGGATTAGCAGTGGCTTCATACAACCCTTTCTCCTCACCTAAAACTAACTGTACTCTGTTTAAGGCAGATCACTTTATTCAAAATACGATTTCTGAAAAAGTAAAGATATCATAGAAAATACAACAAATGGGCTAATATAGAAAACAGCAACTTTCTATTACCTCTCTAGGTGTTGTTACAGTTGTTCTGCAGTTCTACAGCTGTTTGAATTAGAGCTTTATTAGTCAAGGCATATAATTTGCCCTCCATGTAACACCAGGCCCTTCAAAGACTCTCAGATTGTGATTGCTTCTTCTTCAAGTCTAATTCAAACAGTTCTAAAATAATTGATCCCCCAAGAACTGTATATACATGAACGTGTTCCTTTTTTCCAGAAATCCTCTTTCAATAATTAAGAAACATGTGATTTTTATTGTCTTATGCTGTACTTTGCCTTTTACTGCATACCCTTTTGAAAGGTGTCTGTAGATGCGTACAGTATTCCAGTACCCTTTGTGTCCTGCTGGAGGCATGAACTGGTATCCAATTCAACTTTAGTACTCAGTTCCTTTGATTCAAAATGTTTTTTACAGTTTCTCTTACAAGTGGCAGTCAAGAAAACGTAGCAATGAATGTAAAAAAAAAAATTTATGCTTTATATTGTATCTGGCCCTGTTATGGGCTGATTGTGATACATGTTCTTTATTTTCTTTATGTTAGGTACGACTGTGTACCGCATCTAAATTTCAGCTACTTTTCCCTGCATGTAATGATGCTACTGTTCATATTTTTAGGGCAGGCTTACACTGACTCCTATCTTCTTATATTTTTAGGGATTTATCATGCAAAAGAAGCAACTGGACATCCTTTAATATGAGCATTACCAAACTTGACAGGATAAACAGCAACATGCTCTCACATATCTGAGAGCAGACATACAGCATATTGCACCATGATTTATCTACATTTCGAAGACACTTTACTGCATTTGTATTAGTTTATGTCCAATGTTTAAAAAAATGCAGTTGGATTATTCATTTGTCATAGCCTTAACGATACTAGCATTTTAAGAGTAATTTTTCAAAGCTACTGTAATTCTGGGTACTTAACATTTGGAAGGAGCCCAAATTTAAAAGGGTAGATGCTCAGCACTTTCTGAAAATCAGTCCATTTTATATCTCAAATGAAATTATTCCTGCATTTCTTGTGGAGAATTTGCTCTACCTCTTCTATCAGCAAGTGGACCTTGAGGGGAAGAGTGGAAGAGATGGTGGAACAGGGAATGGAGGAAACTAGCAAAAACCACAAGCAGGCAATATTAGACAAATCCCACAACTGTTTTATCCTTTGTTTCTACTCCAGAAATTTTTGCCCAGAAACGAGTAATGCATTCCATCTGTTCTGAAAACAACCTCGACTACAGACAATCCAGCTTGACTGTCTGCATGAGAATTTTTTTTCCTTTCAGAGGAAATTATCAGGCAGCTGCAGTGACATTCCAGGATTAACCTTCAGTCAAGGAAATGCCCATGTCCAAAACTGAAGACATTGTGATCTTGTTTTCAACACTGTGCTAAAACAAGACCATCTGAAGAAAACTCTACCAGATTGCTATTTCAATCGCAGTTCAGGGACATAGGCTTCTGTTACTATGTCATCTTGGACTACAACAGGAGCACAGGAAATTCAACCAGCTGATTGAGCAGAGGTAACTCAGCACCTCCATTACTTTGTACTTCTCAGTGAAAAAAGCAGCATTTCCTCCTCCCTTTCCCCAAGACTACAAGCCATAAACTTACTAGAATGGGGTCTCAATACTCTCCATGAAGCTGAATTTTTAGACCACTGAGAAGCACAGACCTCTCCCCTGATTTTGCTTTTGACTTCTGTGACATCAATGGGATGCTACTTCCTATAACTGTGCTCAGGTAGGTCAATAAGACTTGAGACTATGATGGGTAAAACTTCACAGGACTCTGAGCCCACAGACAAGATCAGAGCTATCTTGCTCACTTTGGGGAGCTCATATGTGGGACAGCTGCAGTTAGGAAGGGGTGCTGTACAGGTACTTTTGGTGCTGCAGCACTGGGAGAGCCTGAGCTTGGAGCGTGCTGTATGGACATGTCCTGCTGAAGCAAAAGGGGAAGTACAGCAGACATCCTGGATTTTAACTACTGTTGTTACACCAAGATAGACTTGAAAATCTAATATATCTAATTCTAACTGTTCAGGAAAGAGCTGGGCTTCTATAAGCAGTTGTTCTGCGTTCTTGTTTTTGCCATTATTACGATGTGTAAAAAATCAGGAAATTTCCCATTTCCTGATCCAAACTCCATTCATCAAAAGCATATTCAGACAATGTGATCATGACTGAAAAAGCTACAAAGGGTTTCTCTGTAGATTCAGTCCCTTTTATGGGACTACATTATGATAGATATTAATTACAACATAAGATACTTGTTTCCACAGGAAGAGGTCTTATTCAATGTGCTGAATTCATGGCTGTTCATTATTTCTTTTACTCTCATCGTTCAGTCTGTGACTTCTTACATTATTTACTAAAAACCATTCAAACCCAGTACTGAATACACTATTATTAATTTCCTTATGAGCTTCTTATACAATGCTCCTACAGTATTTTCTTTAGGATTTGCAAATACAGATGAATTGGTCTTCACAAAACCCCTGTGAGGTGAGGAAGTGTGCTGATTTGCATGTTATAGACAAGAAACATGCCACAGAGTAAAAAAGGCATGAAGTCATTTTGGGTACCCAATCTGAAAAACTTGGGGACTAATTCTTCAAAGTCAAACATACACCAAAAGCACTCCGTCTGTTCATAAGAAAGTTGTCATCGACCTCAGATTCAATTATAAATGCCAACTGTTCCTTCAAATTAGAGGGCTTTTACTGTGTACTGAGAAAGTTAGGATCACATGCATAATCCTACCCCCTCATGGTCACAAAAGAGGAGACATGATCTCTGTTTCAGAGTGTATGACCTAATGCAGTGGATGGAGCTGAGACTAGAGTCATGGTCCTCATCTCTCTTTCCTTTTATTCTGTGATGTTGTGAATGGATAAATTGGAGACAGGCATCAATCTCACTCCTTCCCACTGCCCTGTGTGAAGTAGGTCCCTGCAGACAAAAGTATTAAGCAGCAAAGCAATTGTAAAAAGTGAAACAAAATCATACTGGAAAGGCAACCTCCTTCAGATGTTTTTAGAATATTTTGTTTGTGTTCAATCTTATAAGAATGGTAATGTAATATTTATTTTACAGTATGTTTTGTTTCACTAGACATGACAGCAGCCTTTGCTAGCAGTTTGATTGTTGTAACCTTTTTTCTTTCCCTAGACAGCTTGCACTCTTCTGGTATTTCCCTCTAGCCTTGTGCAAGTTCTTTGATGCAGAATATGCTTTGCTTCCTTCTAACATAGTTGAATATGGAGCACACTTCGGAATAGCGAATAATTCATAAAAAGGAATTCCTGTTACAGAATTTATATCCAGTATCTGCAAAAGACACAGGAAATCATCTATGATCTCTTGATAGAAAAACTGCTTTAGAAATTATTGAGTTATTCTGACCATAACCTAAATGCACTTTTTCCCATAAGGAACTAGGAAATGCCACCCATTTAATTTTTTTTAATACAGAGACACAATCAATATTCTCTCTCCCTTTCTGTGGGAGATCCTTTATTCATGATTCCAAGTCCAGCCAAATAATAGGTAGGCCAATGATTTATTTTTAATATGAAAATCTTCTTATCTATCGAATACTTCAGCCCCACAAATGTCAAGTCATTTATTCAATTGTTAAGGTGACTGCTCATTTTCCATATTTTCAATGGAATTATTTCCACTTCAGTGCTAAAATATACTAAGCTTGAAGTAAATCAATTCCCTCCTTGTGCTAAAAATTAGCATAGCACAAACTAATCAATGCTATCAAACACTAGTGCAAAAGCTGTGACAATAACCGTATCAGTGAGGAAGTAAATTGCTTATTATGCCAAACTGGGAAAAAAGCCTCATCAGTCACAAATCATCTGATTCACAGAAATACAGGCTGTGGGTCTATTGTTCTTAGAAGTGGACAAGTTTGTCCTTCATGTTATTCGAAACACGTATCCTGTAATAACATAGGCCCCTGCAACAGCACCATGCACTAGTACAAATGCTTAGAAATACGTATTGAGCAAACATTGTATGGGGAAAAAGTATGCTGCAGTGCCCATTCTCCATCATGCACCAGCTCTTGTTTGGTGGAAAGCTTGCTATCGCTCAGATGAGCTGGGGACATGGTACTGCAGTTAGGGTTGAATTGAGAGAGCAGGACCTAGCGCTCACCTTTGTCTCCAGCTTCCTGCATGGCTAAGTACAGCTGTTCTATACCTCTGCTTCTCCATCTGCAGACGGGGGCAAATATGTCCCTGCTGACTAGCGGGGTTGTGAGGACAATATGACTAATATCTGTAAAGCATTTGGGTACTTGAATGTAGGAGTATAATAGAAAACCTGTGTATTAGTTCATTAAGGCAGAGCTGCTTCCACGCCTGTCTAACAAGACTGTCAGCAAGGATGGCAATTAGTGCCAGTGACTGGACCAAGACCACCAACTCGCTTCCTCTGGGCCCCCAAGCAGCCATCTGATGATAATAATTTTGGGCCTTTACCAGGCAGGGACGGACATGAACTGATGAGCTAGAAGGGAGAGGTTCTATGTTCCATTACTAATGCCCTGAGCCATCCAGTCCTACTATAAAAATTCACTTTTATTAAAAGGTTATTTCTGTCACTTGCTATAGTATTGCTATCATTCTTTGGGAGAGGAATGATGAAATATCATTTTAAATGTTATCAATGCAATATTTAAACAGTTTTTTTTTGTTTTTTTTCCCTCGGAGGAAGTGCTTTGAAAAGACATCTCCTCCAGCATGTGACAGTTCTTACTGGGGGCCAACCTCCTTTAATCTCACAGTTCCTTTCACATAGTAGGCAAAAGAAAAAGAACAAATCTGCAGTATTCTCCACTAGGTTAAAGGTTGTACTTCTCATGGTCTAAAGGGGCACTTCTTTATTTATCCTTAATAAATTGTCACTCACAAACAGAAGTTACTGAAGTATGTGGATATTGATTTCCAGTAATACAGTGACATTGACATAAAATGGATTCAATTTTAATAATAATGTCTTATAGTTACAATAACACCTTTTGTCCCAAAAGAAAAACAAAATACTTTCTGGGGATCGCCTCATTCCTGGCTGTTGTGAAAAGGCTGCATTATGGCTCAGCATTTGTTTCCTTTGGCAAGACAACCTTCTGTTACACCTTTTAGCCATTCATGCTCTAAATGACTACTGTTGCCCAGATGAAGTGCAGACAAGCAGTAAATGTAAACGTTACAGTTTTTAGGACTCCGGAGCTGACACCCATACACTTTAACCCACTCTTCACAACAAATAAAGCTTCCCTGCCTTTCCGTCTGTGGAAATGATGAATGTGAGCTAGCAAGATTTGGCTTTATGCTCTTCTACAGACAGAACTTTCCCTAACAACATGCATGGATTTCCATTATGTTCTGATTCAGCAGAAAATTGTATCAGCAGCACCATTTATGCAGCTGAGATTATCAGAGTAGTCCAGGGGATTGAAACATACAGCTTGTATCAAAATTAATTAGATACTTCAAAAATTCAGCCAAAGTTCTTCCTGAAAATGGACCTTCGAGTCACTGGCCCAGGCCAGTTCTCTGTAAGAGACAGTTAGGCACTCTGAGGAAGAAGGAGGGGTGGAGTACAACTGTAGAATAGATTGCAGCAAGTCAGGAGTTTGCTGCAGGGGAAAGAACCTTACCTTGTAACAAGAATATTCTAAAACACTGCATCTTACAAAACTGGTATATTATGTAGTGCAATTATTCAATGTCTGCCTTTGCTGTATTTCACGTGCTGTGATGTGGTGGCTGTTTACTGTTCTCCATTTATGCAGAACACAAGGATACCGATTATTTCCAGGGCTTCTACTAAAAGGCACTGTAACAGCATAAAAATTAATAATGCTCTTTTTTTAAGAAAATGTGTAACTAAAAAGTTCCTTGGACCAACTGTAGCCATTGATGAGGAAACCAGTTTTGCAATTACAAATGTTGCTAAGTAGGAGAGTAAAATCCTTGATATATGAATTTAATTTACTACAGTGCTCAAAGATACAGTTAAATCACTCTGGTAATGAATATACTAATGTCTGTTTTTTTAGATGAACTTAAACTGATGATTTTGTGAAAGAATAAAATTGTTCTCTTCAGGAAAAATTCTGGTAGCACTAAATCAAGGTCTGATACAAAAATATAATTCTGCAGTTCCTTCCAATATAAATGTCTTTAGATATGATGCGCAAATTGCAGCAGTCCCCTTAAGGCTCACTCAATGCTCAGGCACTGGGAGGTTTGCAATTAGCTTGGTTCAGAGTGCAATAAGAACAGACACAGAGAAGGAAATGCTATCTGTTTGGGTATCATGAGTATGCATGCAAATGCTTCTGCTATTATTCACAGACTTGATCCATAGCAAAATTTCACTATTTTCTGTAATAATCTCAGCTTAACAGAGTACATATATCTAGGCAGTATAACCATAAATACTTCTTTGCAGCACAAAACTCTTGTTTTATCAAAAAACAAACAAGCAACAATCAAAACCCAAAACACTGTCTGCAGAAAGGTGAAGTTTTTTCCAGCAGGATCTGAAAAAAACCCACTTTTTTGCTTTAGTACACCCTAGGTGACAATGTCATGCAGACCTTGAGTGCCCCTGTAGGTTTTAGTTAATCTAACCATCTTCTTCTGAGACCTTGACTCACACAGCATATGCCCAGGGGGCCAGAGGGCTCCACTAAAGCTCAGATCTGGGAGCCTGTATCCTACTTGAGCTATGCCATAGCTACACCTGTGTCCAGCTCTGACTCCTGCTGTACTGACTTACTGGCTGCTCTTGTTGCACGGATCTCAGACCTATGCTGTGGTCCTGGCCCCTGGGCAGACCTCAGGTTCATGTTATCCAGCCCTGTCTCCGACTGCTCCTTGCAGGATCCCAGAGCTGACACACAGCCTCACCCTGTCAAAAATTCCTAAACAGCTCAGCTGTGCTTGAAGATGATGGGACAACGCCTGCTGGCAAGAATGCTGCCTATGCTGGGATCACCCTCTCTTCTGGCTTGTCTTCAGGACAAGGAGCAGCCCTGGCAGATACTGAAATTCCTCATATTTCCAGCACTTTTTGCCTCACAAGAATTGATGGAGTTGTAAAGTAAAAGAAAAATTGTCATGGGTTCAGCAGTAGCAGCCATTTTTTCTCCTTCTTAGTGGCTGGTGCAGCACTGTGTTTCTAACTTTCAGCCTGAGAACAGTACTGATAATACCG
>WYDI02008823.1:0-15326 GCA_009867235.2 Psittacus erithacus | reverse complement strand
TTCTCATTGACCAACACCCCCAAGTCCTTCTCCACAGGGCTGCTCTGAATCTCTTCTCTGCCCAGCCTGCAGCTGTGAATTTTAGATAAGGTTGTTAGAAGAGTTGCATTTTTGTGTGTGTTGTCATTTTACTGAAGGTATATGGGAGCCTGGCATAGAACCATAGTGCAGCTTGTTCTGCTGTAGCATGTTATGATAGGATTAACTTCTACTGCAGTCTATGCTATTTTGATTAGTGCATCACAACGTATGGGCCAGCTGGATAGCAACCTTCCCTGTGTGCCTTATGATGTTTCCAAATTCATCATCTTTGTATGTAATGTGTTGCATTTTCCCTGTGAGCTCCCATAACCTAATATACTATAGCAAGGTTAATCTCCTAAAATATTAGACTTTAATGAAAAGCTGAAATACAACTCAGACAAAATTTGCTTCTAACCAATGAGTTCTACTCTCTTTTATTATGGATGATTGGTCAATTGGCTTGCAGTTCTGCCTTCCACTCTTCTGTTGAATTTGATGTAAAGGTGTGCAGTTTATTTCTCTGACATATTAGCAAAATAAACCATGTTAATTAAGTACTCTCTGATTGCAGATAGACATGTTTATAGGTTACTCTGTAAAGGATTCAGGACACTGACTGTAATTTTGCAAGCCATCCTATGGTGGTATTTGGGTTTCTTTTTCCCCTTGAAGAGTAGAAGGATTCATTGTCTCCGAACAGCCCCAACTCGGGGTGCACTTGTCTTTACTAGTCTGTGATACAGTTACTGCAGTAAAATTCAGGTACTGTAAAATGTAAAGCCTGCACTTATACATTATTGCCTGCTTCCTTTCAAGAAAACATTATATAGGGAGCAGTAGAGGACTTTATCCCAAGGAAAGTATGGTTTATGATGAGACAGAAAAATATCTCCGTGTATTTTAAAAATAATTCATTGTTGCATGTATCTTAACAGAACAGCCAGTATAGTGAGAAGTCTAGCATTTGCTTAAAATACTGTCCCCCAAAAGGTGTCTGGTTTCATTAGAGCAAGTGATGACTCTAAAACTGACCTCTGCAATAGCATTGCTGGGAATAAAGAAAGTGCTGTGGAAGGCAGCAACCCCCTATTTCTCTTTCTTTACTTGCCTTCATAGTCTGCTGTTGCCTTTACTTTTTCAGCGTGATGCATGGTGGATACATGCAACTTGCAGGCTCGCTTTCAGGATATAACTCAGTGAAGGCATTTTGCTGAGGCAGCAGATTGTTTAAATTGTGAGAGATATGCTGAATGATAGGTAACAGGAATAGCTGATGATACCAATACAAATTTCTGGTTATAATAGGAATTTGAGTGCTAAACTACTGGTCTACAGTGTATTTGTTTGATTTTGGTGTTGGGGTTCTTTTTTTTTTTGACTGTACCGTGACAGTCTTGATACTCCAGAGACTGATAATCACAAATCGGTCTGTCGGTATAAGTGAGAGGTTAGCTAGAGCAGCCAGTGTTTTTCTAAACTTTTTTCCTTTATGCAGCTTGTGAAATGCTACCAAATTTTGTAGGGAGACTTTTCAATGTATTCCATGCTACAAACCAAGGAGCAGTCTCTGCTGTAGAGCACCACCCTACTTGACTGGTTTCAGAATTGCTTTTGTGGATTTTCCAATTTTTAATATTTAAGAGAGGGATGGTTAGCTATTGGTTCCATTTTCAGTCTTACATCTTTCCGTGCATTGTTAATGCTACTTTGCATTTATATAGAAACATAAATCTAACGCCTTTTGTACAGGTAAAGTTTAGCTTATCTCCCTTAGAGGTGCTAAGTAACATTTTTTCATTCTGATTTTGGTAATTCTTATCAGCATAGGCCCACTTTTCATCTCTCTAGACCTTAAATATCTTCCCACGTATTGCATCATTTGCAGACTTAATTAATGGCTTCTTCATTTAATGACTATTTGCAGAAGTCTGAAAGTTTAACACTCATCCAGCCACTAGTGGAGTAGACTTTTCATCTACACTGGAATTCTGTTAATTCAGTTTTACTTACAGTTTGTTACTGGTTGTGATTCATCTAGTGATACTTTCAAGCCAAGTTAGTTTAATTTTGTTGTTAAACTTCCAGATGTGATTTACCAGTCGCATTAGATTTCTTATTTTATTAGATGTAATAAAATGTGTCAGATCAAGAACTTGAGTAGTTCCAAAGATTTTTACATCTTTTCATGAGACTTGTGAAAAATAAACGTTTTACAAGCATCAAGTAAAAAAGAAAGCAATTAGAAAAATCTGGTTTTGAAGCCAGAAGCCTTAACAAAAAAGTATAAGGCCTGGTGACCCTGAGCACTGCCTTAGGAGTATTCAAAGTGTATATCACAATTTATACCATTTAAATGTACCATGAATAAAAGCAATGTTGTATTTTGTATTAATGACAAAAGTAGTACTAGGGAAAGAAGAGCACATAAGTTCATTGACTGTGTCTATGAAGGCTTTGTATTTTTATAAATTATATTTACATTTAAATACTTTTGGGGCTCTTTGTAGTTGTCATTAACTTGAAAGTTTCAAGTAATTAGAAGGTTTAATGCCCTAAACTGCTTTAATTGTGATTTGTTGAATAAAGAGCTAAAATTTAATTAATGAACTTAATAGACAAGTGGACTCTTACTTGGCCATCTGTAAAATTTTCCAGTCTGTTTTTGCTGTCTTAACACCAATAACCCAAGTATATTTACCTAATAAAATACAGGAAGAGGAAGAACCACACTCAAATGCTTGTTTTCTCTCTAGGTATTGTGGCTTGGTGCAGCATAACAATTCCCTGAATTTGTATGGGCTTTTTTTCTTCTATGAATAAAAGAAGTCTGATTTAATAAAATGCTTTTGATCCTGCATCTGTGTATATAGATCATCGATTTAGTTGTTATTAAAGTATTTTCTCTCTTCTGCTTTTTTAAAAAGCTGAAGCTTTGTAAATTAGAAGCAGTTAGCGGTATCTCTTGATCTCGAAGACGTATGTTAAATGTTTGCCTTTAAAAAATTTGATTATCCAGTTAGGTTTTTAAGAAAGCTTACATGAGCTGGTGTTATATACATATCCTTTCTTATTAAGATAATCCCTTAACAAGCCCAGAGGGGTAGGAGAGGTCTCTGAGAAAAAGTCTGTAATTCAATAATGTATTTAATATATTTATAAGATATGTTCATTTAGTAGAAACATAAGCTGGACAGAGCTGCATATACTCTTTGGAGTTTTGATGAGTTGGATTGGACGCACTACACTGTCCATCCTAAGGTGAGAAGGGAAATTTGTAACAGAGCTAGAAATGTAGCCATAATACTTGAAAATGTTAAAAATCTGCTCTTAAGGTAGAACCATAATCTATTCCATTTACCTTGTTGGACAGCTAACCAAGATTTATCATCCAAGGAAGAGAAAATATCCAGTTTTTAGTTTTCCTTCAGGCACTACGTCTTTTTACTTTCCATTTGCATACTGTGAACTTCTGTTCCGAAAGCATAGCTGGATATGAAATGCCTGTTTCTGACCATATCATGGTTAGAGATTTGTGCCAATACTAGATGATTTGGAATTTTCCAGTGAAGAAATTTAGTTAGTTACATATACTACCCTTGTTTTCTTCAATATATTGAAACTGTAGCTGTTTAAACACTTCTTGTAAAAACCATTGTGTCCTCCTGCCCTGACAGTCCGTAAGTCTAAAGCAGTGCTAGCATGATGGTGTGGGATTGCAGTGCTACAAATCCTATATATGACTTTAAAAAAATCAAACAATTTAAAAAAGCAAAACACCCAGCAACAAATATATTAACCTCTCAAAATTTTTCATTTTCCCTCAATTGTACCTGACTTTGTAAGAATATAAAACTTTTTAAGTACTTTCTGACTTAATATCTATCATAAAGGTCTAAAGGCTATTAAACAGATTTAAACTCCACTATTTGAAGTGAGAAACCATGTTTTTGCACACCATTAGCTGGCAGGTATGTGTAATAAAAAATATAGTTTATTGGGCAATAATGATGAAAGTAGAAGATACTTATTTTAGTTTCCTGGATAAAGTGTTGAAGCATGTGTTTGGCTTTGAGCTGGAGCTCAACTTACATTGAACTCTGATCCCTGAATCAGGGCCCTTTCCTAGTGCTCTTGATGTTTCTACAATTTCCTTCTCATGTCTTTTCCTAGATGTGGCCTAGATTTGTCAGCGCAGTATGTCCCACAGAAACCCGCATAGAGGTAGGGCTTGTTACAATTCTTGATATCACCTTCAAGTAGGCATTCACCTTCAAGTAGGCATTCTATGATACACAGTTAAGAGTGCAGTCTTTTAGTATGATGCATCTTGCGTCCAAACAGAGATCTCTTTAATAATAAAAAACTATAATTGCATTTCCACGTGTTCAATTAATGTACTGTGAAATATGCTCGCAGTGGTGTGTCAAGCGTAAGAACTCATGAAAGTAGCATTCCTTCAGCATATTTTTGGAAAGAGGTATTTATTTCATTGTGTTTTGTGCCATTTCATTAATAGATTTCAAATGAAAAAGCAGAGTAAAATACAAGGTAACTACTAGAGAAGGGTTTGAAATTAATTGAAAGCTTTATTGTTTTGTTGGGGGGGTGGAAGAGTGATGCTTCTTTAATACTTCCATTTGAGCTATGAATTCTTTAGCAACTACAAAATAGCTTACAAAAAAATTATCACACACAAGCACAGCTTATAAATATATTTATTTATTAAATACTTTTCACTACAGAAACCACATGTTGCAGTGTAATAGTATAAAGTCTGTTTTGTTTGTGTTCTTCATGCATGTAAATAGTTCTCTCATTATTTATACATGCACAGAAAACCAAGGCAGAAAGCTTCAGTCCCTGTGAATGTAATGTGCATTGTCTCCCAAAAGATCTGAAAATGGCGTTATTAGCTCCAGAAAGATAGAGTTTGATCTAGGAGAAATGCGTTTGAAGTATTATAGCAAATCATTTAAGCATCTAAAAGTCCTTAATACACATTATCAATGTTTTAGAAACAATTATTAGCTTAAGCAACAGGAAGATGATAAAGTTCAGATAGAATAGTAATTAAGGGAAAGGCTTACTTTACAGTCATTTTGCAACAGAAAAAAATTAAATGCATTATTTTTAAGGCAGGCAGACCTAATTACTGGAATTGTATACCATGAAGCCTAAGGAATAATCAGATGATTAGTATGTTTTGCAGGAAGGCTGAGCGTTTTTTTACCGAAGTTATTTTATATTGGAATTTATTAATGAATAAGGTTAAAATAACTATTTATTCTTTCAATTCAGTTGCTATAGATTATTTTTTTGTTTACTTGTTTTTTGCAGATCATATAGTGCTAGCAAGAGGAACACTTGATTCAGTGCTTCTTTTAACCGTACTATGCATACTGCAATGTTGTTATAATTTAATGTGGTGGTTAGGTGGCACGATATTGATAAAATTTATGCTTGAGCTGTGAACATGGAGAAATAATGTACAAGCAGTGGCAATGGAGAAGGACTGAATTTTCCAAACTGTGAGCATGGGAGTGATAATTAAAACTCTCAACAGGGAATAGGACAGAAGAGCAGGAGGTCAGATACAAATCTGTGTTGCTCTGTTAGAGACAGCAAAGTGGTGCCAGCCTCTGCCAGGTAATGCTCCATTACTGGCTGCAAGAGATGGGCAAGGACAGAAGAATGTAAAGAACCATAAAACTGTCCTTCACCTGAAAGAATGTGAAGGAAGTTCCTTATGTTTTTTATTATACGAGACTTTCCAAAATGCAGTCTTTTTTATCCTGTAATTTTTACTCATATTTCGTCTGCTTGTCCCATAGTGGGAGCTTCTTTCTATTGGGGGGGGGAGTGTGTGTGTATATGTGCGAATGTGCCTGTGTGTGCATTCATCCCACCGAGAGAGCAGGTAGGTATATCTGCAAGAAAAATTGTCCATAAGCACATAAACATTCCTGTATCATGAGTACTGTGTGATTGTAAAGGAGTGCATCACCCAAAGTTGAAAATTAGAGTATAGGAGGTAAATGAGACGATTATTTCAAACCTGTTTCAAAATAAATTAACACCTATTAGTTGTGAGCTAGCAAACATTATTTTTATTCTTCAATATGTATTACAACATGGAATTAAAAATAAATCTCAGTCCAAAGACAGAGAGCTTCACAGGCTGGTACTTGCCAACCTTGTTCTGCTCGAAGATGCCAGTGTAAACTGCTGTGTAAATGTTATTCTTTGCAAACCACATCATTCTTTTGCATCATATCCCCATCTGAGGACTGAAGCCCCAAATCCTTACATGATAGGTGTGATCTCATTATCTGAATGCTTTGTTTTTATTAAATAATGCTATATTAACATGATAGGTTTCATGGCACATCATTGGGTTGAATTGGTGCTTGACACATCTAAGGAAAGTGTGAAAAACACTTGTGTCTGTTTGTAGCCAGGTACTACAGTTCAGAAAACTATGAAAGTATTTGTTTCAGTGACTTGATGAATCTTTTCCTAATCCTATTCTTGAGTAAGGCAAGTTTTAGGATGTGTTTAACTAGGGAAATTATTTGATACATTTATCTGAATTCTTACAATTTCCACTCAAGTAAAAGAAAAAACTTCTTTTTTCCAGTGTTTTTAAGATATTTTGTCAATTCTAGGATTTTATTGGCCTGGGGAAGGAAATCACTCACAAGAGGTGTTTCCAAATAATGTGAAGCAAAACATAGAGGGAATTTCCAAAACTACGAATTAGATGAAAGAAAATCTGTGGATGTGAAACACACAAACATTATCACAGATGGGTAAATAGTGGTAAATTACTCATCCAAGATCAATGACAGATGAAGAGGGTTCTTTGTTTCTAACAAGTTCTTATCTGTAGCCTACACATCGTATAATGTTCTGTAGTTCTCATCCTATAATCAAAATAGTCTTTCATAAGCATGTAATGAAAGCTTAATGGAAGTTACGTACATTTCATTTAATCTGATAGAGAAATCAGGATTCTTTAGAAAGGGAATATTTATGATAAATTACTAATGAGGTTGGTTGGCAGTGAGTCAGATTACTACTTAGAGAACATGACCCATACTGAGAGCTTTAAAAAAAAAAAAAAAGTGTGAAAAGATATTTAGCTATCTGTGAAATAAAGGCTGTGTTACTATAATCTGAGTAACTTCAACACTTGCTTTGATTTTTCTTTGATAACATACACTTAAACTTCTCATGAATGATTGTCTATAGCATGACTAAATCTTTTCTAACTGATGCTCTCTTTTTTTCTTCTCATAAGAATGCAAGTTATATTTTGCCAAGCTAAGTAATAATTGTGGCACATGTCAAATAATTTGAAATTAAAAATAAGATTTTTTCCTTTTTTTCAGAGTCTAACTGTGCAGAAGTGGGTAAACCCATCTGTGTTACTTAATCTTCATAAGTGGGGATAAATTTCTTGTCAAATCATGTCTCTATTCATGAGCCATGTCCATCTTTATTGTAGAATGCTACTGATTTTGGGTTTTTTTTACCCTATCTCTTTTTTGTTTTAAATTAAAATGCTACCATAATAGAACAAAACCCCATCTCTTACCACTGCCCATAGGAAATTTTGGCACTTAAAATGTCATTGGTGTGAAGCAATTCAAAAAGGAATGCTAGATTGAGATTTAAAAACTAGTCAAAGAAGCCTGCTAAAGAAAGACTGATATGCATGTTAGAGATATAATTTGTTAGACTTCCATCTCGATGTACATATGCAGTTGTCCATTTTAAGAAATCTCCTTTTTCTTCTCAACTAAATGAAGTCTCACTTGTTGGTGGGGTTATATCATATGTTACATAGATGGTTTTTATCTTGTCTTCAGTTCCTGAAAAAAAAATTGTAATGAATTTAGAATTACCTCATAGTAATTCCTTAAATATTTTATGTATCAGTGGATATCTGCTTTAGAAAAGGATTGCTGGAGCTGTGTACCTGAGGGACCATTTGTGGGATCTCTTGATGTTCAAGCTTTTTCTCTTTATAGCTGCAGCATGTTCTCTTATGAAGTTGCTGATGATATTGAATTTTACAGTGGCTTTACGTGAGGGTAATTGACCCCAGTAAAGTCAGAAGGCTAAAGCAAACCTGTATTACAAATATGCAGTGAATCAGGAATGCACAAGCATTCCTGAAGCTCTTAATCTGAGTTGAACATGTTTTGTGTAAGTGTTTATGTAGTAAAATAAAGTAGGGTAGTTTACGTATGGATTGATAGAGGATTTTTTTTTTAATCAGTTCTGGCAAAATCCTAAGATAATACAGAAGGTTACATTGTTGGACTTTCTGCCAGGCAAATGAACACTGCTACTGTACCTGACATTCTGAAGAGACAGTGATGTTCTATGTCCTTTATCAAGGAACTCAGCAATCAGTTAGGAGAAGCAGTATTTCCCCAGTTTTGTTTAATGAATTTAGTGTGGAGAAAATAGCACATACCAAAAGCAGGGAGGGAAGAGTTTGAGATCCAGCAATGGATTAAATATTTAGACTGTTAGATGCTCTTAATTGCAGCTGTCATCAGAGCAAGAAAGAGCATTGAAGGTAACATCAAAGGTGAGGTGTCAAGAGTGGTGTCACACTGGAGTCAAGATGACTTGAGGTGCTGATGTCTCTCAATTTACGAATCAATTTTGATGATGGTTCTGATTTTTGACGTCTGTTTTCTTACTGTAACTTGTTCTTTGCACTATACAAAAACATTTTAAGATGAGGAGTAGGAATTCAAGGCTGAGAAGGGTTCATTAATGTGAATCAGTTTCATCTCAGACTTTAGATTAAAGACAGATTATATTGTTCTAGTACTGAACAAAGGAATATAAATTGGTTCCATTTAACAATTAAAGCTGCTGAATTGTTTAGAAAGATCATGGGAGGATAACTTTCAAACATGTTTGCCGTTACTTCTAAAAGCCTAGAGAGGGAATTTGTCTTCCAGCACTCTGCAGTAAGGGTATTTACATGTGTTATGAATACCTCTTGGTTTGCCTGAGCAGAAAGGTACATAGTCCAAGAATAATGGGAAAATACAGGAGAGCTCTCTAATACTTCTGTTCCAGTCTATATTTTTACTAAGCCAAAGGAATGTGTTTCTACAATGGCTTTGAAGATCTGTGTGTCTGGAATTCTCACAGTAAATGATCAAACTGCTGCTGACATCAGTGTTAAACTGATCCAAGTTTGACTGCAAGAAAGTAAAACAAATGGGTATAACAATTACAGATCTTTCTGTCAGCATTTATTTTTGCTAGCTATTACCTGGATACTTTTAGAAATGCTGCAATCTCTTTATTTTCTTCATGGTAGTTTATAAAGATTGTTATCAAAGAAAAAAAAGGTTGTTTTTTTCCTTCATATATCCAAGATCGTTTTTAGTTTGTGCAAAACTTGGAATGAAAGGGGACACTTGAAAGTGCTGTAGTGTTATAAATTCCTAGGACACGTAGCTTGAGAGTATTTAAAGTGTAGATTGCCTTCTCAAGAATAAAACACTGCATTTATAGGTGATATTTTTTTCTTTTTAAAGCTGGAGTCAGAATACACTGTACTTGCTATTTCTTTCTTAAATTTAATTATTTAAGTAATTTAATGCTACTTTCTCATGAATGAAAGATATTTTTTTAATAAATTTTAAAACAGCATGAGGATGTTTTCTGGTATTATTCTCAGACCTAGAGCACTTAATGGATGGCAGATTTCTGTTACCAGCCAACAGTGGAGCTGATTTAGCACTAATGTTAGAAAAGCGTAAGTTGCAGCTCTTGACTCCAGTGAACAGCTCTTGCAAAGAATAGGGGGAATTGAAAGACAGAGAGAGTAGAATTCCAAAGTTAAGACTACAAGAACTTTTAAAAAACCCCAAAAAAGTAACATAAAGCTTACTGTGAGACGCTTGAGTGTCACTTATCTGTGGTCGCCTACATTCTGGAGAATTCCTTTTGTATTCTGTGACCAGAAAAGTCCTGCATGTTTTTAAGATGGTTTTTTTCTTCTTTTTTTCTTTTTTTTTTTTTAAGTAAGAAATTGCTTTTGTGAGTTTTGTAAACACAGAAATTGAGAGGTGTCAGAGGTGCTTTTCAGAGTTGCAAGTATCTGACTCAATAGAATATTTTTTTCTATTACATTTGTTATTGGGTGAAAATCCGGAATGGCTTAATACTGGTCTAGTATTTATGTACAATTATGAACAGTAGACTATAGAAAAGCTCTTGCAGGAGGAGGACAGGACTAGAACTGAAGAGCTCTCATGTCATTATTCAGGAAGTCCCTAGGTAGGGAAGGTGTCATGGGCTGCAATGCATTGTTTTGATATGACAGCTACCAGGTGTTCCATTTCCATTCTTTTTTTCATAGAAGAAAAATAAAATCTGTGGGTCTGTCACAAATGAAGCAGAACTGATGCTGCCAGCATAAAATTTCTGTTTAGAAAAGTAAATCCCAGCTGCTGTGTAGTTAAGGGTTAGATAATTTGCTATAGTACAGAGGAAATATAGGTTAAAACAACAGCAGAGAAACTCATCTAAGATCCCAAAAGTGAAGAGATTGAGTTAATTTAAAAATAAGAAGCTTAGAATACAGTTTAGATTAAATACAGTATGTTGGTGGAATAGATGCTTAATACAATATTTTAAGTATGTAAGATGGAGATTTTTTTTTCCTGAATCAGTCTTCCTAGAAATTTTGCTGCAAAGGTATAGGCAGATTTTTTTTGCTGTCTTTTAATAAGCTTTCTACATCGAGAAGCCATGTCATACATTGGCATCAATTTTTTAAATGCTGAACAGAAAATTAATATGTTAGTCTTGTATGCAAACAATATTGTCTATTGTAGCTATATTGTATTTTATTTTTCATGGATGTATGGGAGGAAAAATTTAATTTTTTTTCATGGATATATGAGAGGAAAAATTGTTTTGTTATTTGAAATCAAACTTACTGTATTAGTGTCTAGTTTTAAAATGACTTGATTTATGCAGACTGCATAGTGTACTTCTGGTATCTATTTAATAGAATGCATTATTTCTTTTTCTGGAAACCATGCACACCTACACAGATATTTCTCATAAGCTAACAGACACAATTTTATAAGGTTGTGATTATAAAGCTTCCTCAAGGCTTTCTGCCTTTTGACTTTCAGTTGCATAAATTGTGGGTTGTTTCCTATCCTAGACTTTGATTTTAGCATGCAAACTAGGCTTTTTGTTTCTACTGGAGGAGTTCTAAAATGCTAATGCAGGATGCTGCAGCATCCCCCCACACTCCTCCTGTGGGCCAGTGCATACAGTGAATTTTCTCTGTTGTTCCAGCTTCTAAAACGATTGGCCTGATCACTTCAAATTGTTGAATTGCTGTATTTTAAAAGGGAGCATCATCCTCCTTTGTTTTATACAAGTTCTATGCTGTTGTGCCTTCATTAACTTGGTGAAGACCTAACAGCCCATAGCTGTTGACACCATGAGGATATCAGGCTACAGTGGAGGTTTTAAGGTTTGAGGTTTTGGGGGGTTTGGTTTGTTGTTTTGTTTTGTTTTGTTTTCATAATATGGTATTATAATAGTCTACAATGTGGAAATCTTGGAATTTTCACGTAATTGCTGGGTTATGAGACTGGGATATGTGGGAGACAAAATATGCTGATAACAAATACACTTGTGTGTATTTGTGATCTCAGGAAGAACATGGTACACATCTGCTGGGTTCTGCTCATGTTGTCCTTTCAAGTAACTCCAGTTTTTGCTTCCTTCTGTGTGTTGAAGAATCTACCCAAACCAAACTCTCCGAGTACTTGCAACTTAGGAGTTAGTTGCAAGTGGCACTATGAAGTGCCATCAAGCTGACAAAAGTTTTACCTCAGCCCATTAGATCCTTCAGCAGAGAATTATCTTTCTTTGCAAACAACTTCATTTTAAGACTGCAGAAATGTCTGCAGAAATATGATTATTTGCATTTGTTTGTATGAAAGCTTCATGTGTGGAGCTATAGCAGCGACCTATGTAACCCTCATCTTGTTTAAAAGCCCTGTAGTTTTTCTGTTCCAGCTTCCCATCTCTAAAACAAGATAAAATCACAACTCTATGTCCAAATCTATAGTTCTGTTCACCCCAAAGCAATAAATAACACGTGGATGAGCAGTTTGCTTTCAACAGATGAGTTGCTTAGAGTCCTAATTTTTGATTATTACTTTTTGTTCCTGATATGAGCCTGAAGAGTTTCTTACCTAGCCACTTATATGAGCTCTTTTTTTCTTTTTTTTTTCCCCCTGTTATTTTAACCCTGATGATATAAATGGCAAGAAGTAAATAAAGCTGTTGCAGGGAGTTGTGCTGGGGGTCACTGTTGGAGGCCTGGCAGGATAGTGATGGCAATGTGTAATTACCAAAAGACTCATCCCTGCTCTGATAAACTCACTGGCTTTTCCAGGGCTGAGGAGCAGGAACTGTCTCATTCATGGCCACTGTTACCATCTGCAGCTGTGTCTCCTCCTCAGAAACTTCTGAAGAGAAGCAGGTGATGCTCCTGTGTCATCCCTGTATTCTGATTTTTGTGAACGCATGCGTTTTCCACCATGAGCAATTGGCAGGGTATCTCCTCTTGATTGTTGATAATTGTCTGACTCTAACAAGAATTTTAATAAAGGATAGCAATTGGAATTATGATCCCTTAATACCATTCTTATTTATTATAATAATTACCCTGTGATTAATAAAATACGTTAGTGCATTCATTGAAATCGCCACCCTGCTATTGCACAATATGGTAGTTAAACACAGTAAATGCTTCTAATTAGTAATTGAATAACATGCATTAATTTTTATTATATCACCCATAGGATGTTTAATAATATAGTGGGCTATTAGCTGCTATGAAATATATGGGGAGGGTTATGTTATATACTTATCATAATTTGGCATTTTATGGGAAAGACTTGACCAACTTTTTCAAACAGACAATATTCTTCTCTACCATAATTGGCCATATTAAAAGTATTTCAGAAGAGATGCTCCAAAAATTAAGTTAGGAAGCTAATTATTTTGTAGATAATAATCACTTCAGCTGTATGTAAATAGTTTGTTGTTGTTGAATTTCATCTCACTTTTAAAACCTATGTTTGAAGTTGACCAAAGCTATAAAAAATACTGGATATATATGTTCATATATGCATAGGTCTATGGGGATGTTTGTGTGTAAGCATGTTGCACAGATTAAACGGAGATACACACTGGCAAGTATTTCTGACCACTCTCCAGAGTTTCTTGTGGATATTAAAGGAAAAATGTCATGGAATTGTTTGGTTTGAAAGGGACCTTAAAGATCATCTGATTCCAACACCCCTTTTATGGGCAGGGGCACCTTCCATTAGACCAGGTTTCTCAAAAAGCCATCCAACTTGGCCTTGGATATAGTCAACTGTCTTAAAATGTTTAAATCTCTATTTAAATATTTATTTTTGATTTAGTATGTCAAAAATATTCACGTGCTTAAGAAAAAGCAAACAATTTACAGACCAGTCCTCCCCCTCTTCCTCTCCCCCCTCCCTTCCTCTCATGGCCAGGTACATTCTTTAACCACTGACATCCTCCAGGTTTTTTACAAATGTAACTAAATTCTAAACTGCCACTTTACTGTGTAGATATATAAACAGAATTGGAGACTTTTATAGGTTTGCTGGTTATTTCCCAGATCGTGTAAAATCCTTTACTTCTACTTGATTTTACAAAGTATTTACAATAAACTTGTCCTGTGTTGAAAATCCCCAAATCAGCAGTTTGAAGCTGTTCTCTGACTTTTTACATTGTAACAAATTGTGAGCCTTGCACTACATCCCAGCTCCAAGCATCAAAGTGGAATATTTTCATTATGTAAACTTACCTAAATATAAATTAAAATTGTTAATACCTACAATACCTTTTCTGTCCTTTTAAAAAACATATTTCTCTGAATTATTTGACTCTCTGTGGAACAGAAAATAGTTGGGAGCTTAAGGAGATACAGGTAACGGAATTAAGCAGGATGGGTTTGTCATGTGTAGGTTGCCATCTGTTGATAATGCAACGACCAACAGTATATAATTAAGAACTTTTCTGTCACAGCATCTTTTTGTGCATTTCTACATCCCAAACAGCGATAATGTTAACTTTTAGGTACTTCAGTGTATTGTTATCATTGGCAAAATCCCTAAGTCTTGTACCCCAACTGGAATAAGAAGTTAGTGGAATATGTAACATCTGTTTAGTCTAGAAAATGAAAAAAAATACTGTTCTCCCTATTCTAGAAAATGTCATTGGAAAACGTGGACTTTTGGTTCTGGCATGCTGAGTTGAGAATATCATAGAATTCACCTGAAATTTTGCGTATTTATTGGATTTTGATGTTCACACAGAAGCAGAAAATCTGAATGACTATGGGCAATGCCCTTGCCCTAGGAAACAGTTGTAAACAGCACCAGCAGGAACCAGTAAGTCCTTCCAGATGTGGGCTGTTACTTCATTTTGATATATAGGGGGATGGGGACACCAGGGGCACACAACTCAGAAGCTGAGGCATTAAAACACTGTTTTACGCTTGAGAAACTGCAGGAAAGAATCTCTTTTGACCATTTGCCCTTTCGCCTTTTCCATTATCTTTTGCATAAACCAGAAAACTTAAGACAGCTGTTTACTGTAAGAATCCCCAGTTACCAGTTTCCAGCTTGGTGACATGTCAAAGCAATTCCATCTCACTATCTCTAATTTCTGACAAGAAAATATTTTAAGACTTTTTTTAAAATTCAAATGTTAAAAAAAAAATGTAAATGGCATCAAACTACATGGATATTCTGATACTTTCTAGAGGTTAAAAGGGGAGTGAAAAAAGTGAGAGTAGAGAAAGGAGTTAGTTTTGAATTACTTTTTTCCTTTTTTTAAAAAAAAAAAAAAAAAGCCAACAAAAAACAACAGGGTAATTGACTGGGTATGTCCAGGGATGGAAGGAATTTGTCAACATGCTGTGTGTTGAAGGAGGCAATCCTGCCTCTCTACTCTGCTCTCTGAGACCTCACTTGGAGTATTGTGCACAGTTCTGGCGTCCTCAACATAAAAAGGACATGGAACTGTTGGAACAGGTCCAGAGAGGGGCCACGAGGATGATCAGGGCACTGGAGCACCTCCTGTATGAAGACAGGCTGAGAAAGTTGGGGCTCCTCAGCCTGGAGAAGAGAAGGCTGTGTGGAGACCTCATAGCAGCCTTCCAGTATCTGAAGGGGGCCTATAAGGATGTT
>WYDI02008822.1:0-69756 GCA_009867235.2 Psittacus erithacus | reverse complement strand
GAAAGTTAGAAACACAGTGCTGCACCAGCCACTAAGAAGGAGAAAAAATGACTGCTACTGCTGAACCCATGACAATCCCTCAGTCAGAAACACAAAACTCATTATAAAAGACCATTAAACTTACAGTTGTCTAAATTAACTAACTGAAAAAAAGTCTGCATTAGATGTTTACATTAACTTTTCTCCATTGCAGCAGAGATGTCCTCTTATTTTTCATGCACCAAATAATACATACACAGAATAAAACAAATTTATAAGAACCAAGATGTATTTTCCTTTGGGCGCAAAGAGAGTAATGTCAGGCCAGACACTTCACAGAAAAGTGAGGCCTTAGATTTCCCTAGGATTTAAAAAAAGGCAAATAAGGTTACAGAAGGGAATGGAATAAATCTGTTCTTACTAGAAAAATCTAGCAAACTATATTTTGCTGCTCCTTGTAACATGTGCCTCAATATATCCCACTGTGAGTTCATGTGATGTTGTTTAAGGGTATGGAAATTGTTCTGATTAACCAGATGCATTGCTTATATAACTTGAGCATAGCTGTACCGGGTCAGACAAACTATCTGGCTCAGTATGCTGCCTTCAAGATGGGGTGATTGTAGGTGTCTGGGAACAACTATGAAGGCAGCAAGCACTCAGCAGTGCTTTCCCCAGAATAACCTCCTAGCAATCATCATGCCTCCCGATTTAACAATATAAAACTGCCCTCCATAGATTTTTCTGCCCCCATTTTTAATTACTCTTGAAAGATGTAAATCATTGGCCTGTTGTAGCAATGTTTGTTTGCTGCATAGAGACACTTCTGTAATGCCCCTTAATTCTTCTGTTATGAGAAAGGATGAAATATCATTCCTACTCTTTTTCCTCATGCACTTGTGTTTTACAGCCTTTAGGTAATGCTGAGAAAGGCCACAGGTGCTTAGCAAAGGCTCCTGCTCTTGCACACCAGTGTACTGTCACAGAGGGGACAGCAGGGCTGCTCTGTTTTTAAACTTGGCATGTTTTAAAATTGCCCTAATACAGCAAAATCTCATTGAGAGGTTACACCCTTCATTTTGCACAGTTCAGAACTGATGCTGACATTGTCTGCACACACACAGCCTCTCAATGGTTTAAGTCAAGGTATTTAAAAATAAAGTGCAAACATAGGACTACATAGTTTTTCCCCTACTGAGGCCAGCATATTTGGTTAGAGTGGTTCTAGCCTGCCAGCTGGAAACTGTCCATTACCAGGACTGGTAAGGCAGAAATTAGCATTTTCTTTACCACAGTCTACAAACCAGAGAGTTTCATTATTACATGCTTACAAGATTTATTTGACATTTTAATCTATAAATACACAAGGCTTCCACCAGTAAAAGCACGGGAATTTTCTCAGTGGTCACTGCTGCTGCTTACATATTGAACAAAATAACACGTAGTATTGCATATGAATAAGCAAACTTTGGTTCCCTTTCTACCTGGAGTAATCTTAAGGACCAATCTCTTTCACTTGTTAAACAATGGCTTGCAAAGGACAGCAAGGCAGCTGAAGGCCACACTGAATGGTACACTCTGGAAAGCTTGGGACACTGTAGAACTTAATTAGTTTTTTGAAGGCACTTTTTTTGAAAATCATCACCTCTTCAGGCAGCCTGGAAAGAATTCTGGTACTTGCATGAGACTCCTTGTCAGTGGCTGCTGCTTTGGGGTTACATGGCTCAAGACCACCAGTCACTGGCACACTGTTGCAGCTAAGGGAACGTGCTGTCTTTTTGTTGCCTTGAACAGATAAATAACTGAATAAGAAAGAGGTTAACTTATGTTTGGCAACATCCTGGGCATCTTCTGAAAAACAGTCATCTAGAGGATCTCCTTGACCTTTCACTTCTTGACTAATCACACACGTACTGGGACTCACTGCTAGCTTCTTAGGCTGAACTACTATTTTTCTGGAAGGTGTTTTGTATTTTCCTCCATCTGGGGAAAGCTGAGAAGCGTTACTAATGGCATCTGAACTAGGCTCAACTATCATATTAGGGATTCCTGTCCCATCACCAGAACTGATGCAATGCAACCCACAATTCTGGCTAACGATCCGAGCTGCAGTGTGTTGAATGATGTTCCAGTCTTGCAGAATATCTTCCCTGGTTGTGAACTGAGACGTTACAGTAAACCGAATGATGAACTTGTCATGAATGGTTGCTGGAATAAGGAAGACCCTGCCAGAACTGCTTAGCTCTTTCAGGAGTTTTTCTGTCAGACAGTTGGGACCCTGTTTTAAATATGAATAAGAAGAAAAAAACCAAACTATAGTTAGAATTTCCAGTGACATTCACACATCTCCGTAAGAATTCCAGCATTACAAATTCTTACATGAAAGTTTATTCATAGTTCTTAATGTCTGGGGAGAGATCAGCTATGGTCAATTCGTTTCAGAGACATGCAAAAGGCCCTATCTTTACCTTTATTCGAAATACAACCAGTCCAAGATGTCTTTTGGCAGGAATTTCAAAGAGTGGATCACTTTTAACCAAGGATTCAAAGAACTTGGCTGTTTCAGTACCCTATAATTGAGGAAAAAAAGCAGTCATGTATTGGTTTGTCACAAACCCACTGTAGACAATAAATTAAGTAGTTAAAAAGAATTCCTTTCCTCATTGGAATATATCATTCCAGTGTATGAGTAGCAGCAAGCAGAATAACAATATTTGAAAGGCTTATTTGCCCAAACACTTGACAATGAACAAGAGTAACTGGACTACACATAGGAATTTTCTAGAAGAAGGTTTGAAAACAGAATGTGTTCTCAGATCAGAGTCCTTTTGTGGCAACTGCTGATCAACAATATGACCCCTTGTATTTACACTCCATCAAGGACTTCAGCCTGTAAATTTTCATAGCAATGGGTTCAGCCATTCATCTCAGCCTGCCTCCCAAGCAGCTGCCACTTTGCCTCAAAGAAAGCTTCTACAGATCAGTACTCAGTAATGTGCAGAAGGCACTGACTTATCGAGTCACTTTTCATTGCCTCTTGCTTTCCAGAAGGGTACAGGAAATGTTTTGTCTACACAGTCAATCTTTACAGATTACTTAAGAGTAAAATCAGCACGCATTTAGTGTTCACACGCGAGCTTTGTGTATGAGAGAATTTCTGTTACTCATCTTTGCATCACTAAATTTATCCAACTTAGCTACCAGTAAATAAGCATATACAGTTATGCTTCCATTGTGAATTCACATACATGTCGGACATGATCTTGAAGCTTTTTCACCCCAAATGAACGAATCACAAACCACAGCTTCAAAGAACGAAATCGACGACTCAGTGGAATTTGCCAGTGCTGTGAAAACACAACAGGTATCAGTGACTGCAAAAACAACAGAAAGGAGCATTCCCTTACACTGCTACCATTGTTCTTTCAGACTTGGGTCTTGATGCAAGTAATTTCATATTACTGAAAATCTGCAAAGCCTAGAAAACAGCCATCAAAGAAACACTACGTCTACAGATTTCTCAGTTATTTGCCAAAATAAGATTTTGGGTATTCCCCTTAATCTAAGGCCTAGATATGCTTCAAGGTTTTAGTTAATTACTAGCTAATAACACCACCTTTCTTATGTAAAGGGCATTATCAAGTTATGATGTGTCCATTTACACTGTAGGACCGAGTGCTCACTTCACTTCCTGTAATTTCAGTATTTAAGTTCCACCCTGAACGTTCTCCCAAATCAACTATAAACAGTGAGAGCTGATACAGGGGTAGACTCTTCCACATGAAGTAACGGCTACTCCATAGAAAAGAGTGACAGAGCATGTAAAGGAATACTCCGAGGGAGCTACGCAACTACATGCAGGGCTCTGTTTAACCACAAGAGGGACCCACTGATGTATTTTTTCCACCCCTCTGTACACTCAGTCCCCAGTGAAAAGCACTACTGACTTCAAGACAATTCTCTTTTCAGGACTAGGGTGAGATCATAGCAGAAACAATTGGCAGTGAATATTCCTTTGGTTTACTTACTGAAATCTGTAAGATTGAGAAATGCCTCTTAGCTCTCCTATGAATACCTCAATATAAAGAAAAATATAATTCATTCTACTGCTGTTCCAGAGCCTGGGCATTTGCTTACTCCTTTCTCTCTATATTACTACCTATCAGACATACAAGAAAACCCAGCTAAAATGCCATCAGTAGGAATTACTTCAGCAACACAATGCACAGAAATGACCTTTCTATCCCAAAAGGCAAGGCTGGATTCCCATCTGTGTAAAAATCAAGTACTTCAATCTCTAAATCTAAAAGCAGGTTTATAATTAATTTTCACACCAGAGCTCACTTTTATTATTTAATCTGCATTAGGAACTCAGTATAATTGGGTTTATGCTTTTATGCAATGAGACCAGCTATAAGATAAGCATGCTCCAGAGTGTGAGGGATTTAGCAGTCTGTTTAAACATCTTATATGCAACTTAAAATATCAACTCAAACACCTTACCATGAAATCAACAGCAGCTCCTGAGTTCGGATGTCTGAGGTAGACAGGGTTAACACTGAAGGTCTGATGTAACTTGTATTTATCCTTCACCCTATCAATTGCAGAATGAACTGTATTTAGCAAAAAAATTGTGCAGAGAAAGACAGCAATTTGCATGATATCCTTTTGGTAGTGTTTGTGTTTTGCCTTTACTCACCAAAATCCAGTGCAGTCAAAATGAACCATCATCCATTTAGAAGGGTTGAAAGTAAAGGAATCTGCATATTCAATTCCATTCAAGAACAATCGGAATTCAGGACATACAAATGCTGTTCCTGCATACGCAGCATCAATATGAAGCCAGAGTCCCTCAGCATCACCTGATGGAATTGGAATTGTTATGTCAGGGACATAAGGAATCAAAGCGCATGCTTAATCTCTCCTCTCTGAAAAGTAGGTGCAATTTGTTGCAGGGGGTGGATGGGCTGACAGTGAGCAAGACAAACAATTAACAACCAGGTTTTACTCAAAAATTGCGCATCCAGAACTGCAAAATACAGGATAATGCTGAAATTGGATGGACTCTGTAACAAAATTCACCATTCCATATGTGTGAGGCTTTTTAATGTTTGATTTCTCTCAACTGCCTTTTTACTAAGTGAAACTCCCCAGCACAACTCAGTTCCACAAAGCCAGAATAAAGACAGTGGCAAGCAAAAAGGTCCCAGAGATAGAAGCCATGCTCTGACCCATGGAAAGAAATGCCATAGGATCTTGTCAGGATTTATGCTGGAATAGAATGTGCAATCACAAATTACCTACTGAACTGGTGGCTACAAAGGACACCCTACCAAACACTACCTTTGAAACTCCTTTCTATGTTAAATATTTATGTATCCATCCTACAGCAGTACTGCACTCTGTACTGTACAGTCTATTCTATGAATAACCACATTAAAGATGTATTAGTTGGAAAATTTCATCCATCTTGAACAGAAAGTATTTTTACATCTTATTCTAAATCTTGCAGATATCACTGCAAAGTCCTGCACTGACTCCACTGATCTCTGAGATATATTGGAAAAGCTCAGCTGGTGAGTATTTCTACTCTCATTGGCTTTGGCATGAAAAATTCTCAATACTCTTCTGTGCTAATATAGTTTAAAATCGGGGGATAAAAAAAATCCACTTACAAATTGGACCCAGTTCTGAGAGATTGTCAAAAGCACAGACACCAGTTGTACCCAAAGTTGCACAAACCTAGAAAAGAACAAGCCTGTTAAGATGGCATTTTTTTAGTAAATGGATGCAATGCTTTCAATGTGGAGAGGCTGTCACAGTTGCAACTGTATTGAATCTTTTGTTCAATAAAACAGGAACTCTTGTATACATTTTAACCTTCAGTAATGTATTTTAACACAGTAAGAAATGTTTCAGATGTAATTTTGTCCTGACATTAAGAATACAACACTATGTCAATACTCCAAGCAGAAAGTTTACATACAAAGACTGGCACCAGGCCCTTCTTTCTGTCTTCTTCAATGGCTTTCTTCAAAGTTTCACCCCTGAGGGAAAAGTTCTCATCCACAGGCAGAAATTTCATCTTCATAAGAGAAATCAAGCCAGCCTTTTCTACAGAAGAATGTGCCTTAAAAAAAATAAAGGTAAGAAAGCAAGCTGTAAAGCTGAATAGTTGTGATAAATTATGGCCTTATAAAAGACAGTGGTTGGAAGAAAAGCAGAGATAAGGTCTTTATAATGATATTATAATAATCCATATTAATACAAGTCTGAAAGTTTCTTCCTTGCATGTAACTAAAAGAAATAATAGACTGTAATTCCAAGGAATGCATGTGCTCCATTTATTTGGGTACTTATCTCTAAAATGTAATCACAGGCATCCTCATCTTGCTTTTGGAGGGCCACTTATCAAAACTCAGATCTTAAAAGAACCTCTAAAAATGGATCAGCCTCAATTTATTCCTTTCTCCCTGCCATAAGAAGATTAAAACACCCTGAAGCATGCTTACTTCTGGCACTACTCCCTCACAAGAGAAAGGCCGTTTAGTTATAGCAATAAAGAACTAGCACGAGCATCTCTCCTGTTTCAGTTTTCACAGGGGAATAGACTGTTCAAGAGTCCAAGGACAGAACAGGTTTGCAGGCAGAGGCACAGTACTGTGTAGATACTTCCTCCACAAACAAGCACAGAGGCCTACAGTGGAGGCCACAACCAGGAGCAGCACTGAGGTAACACCCTGAGTGTGCCTGTCCCTGAGTGGAAGGAGGATATGAAGCAAAAAGAGTTGAAGCAGCATGAGATCAGCACCTCATTACTGGAGTAAGCCCTGGTGAAAAACAGGAAGGAAATGCAAAACTGAGTCACATAAACCAGTGTCTTGAGAACTGCTGGGACCCTACAAAACCTCATCCCACAGATTTCATTTCCCCATCTGCAGAAAATAACATCAGAGGGATTCATTCAGGCTTGTACAGTATTCCTGTTTGTGTTCTTCCCTTGGAACGGAAAAGCAAGTTCACATTATATGACCTGGGTGAGGCAGCAGAAGCAAATTTGTTTTCTTTGTAACCCTAAGAACCTACTTGATCAGACGCATAAGCAACAAGGCGAGCATTGAGTGAGGACTCATCAGTGTCTGGCTCAGAAACCTTCATCTCCAGAATTCTGTTTTTCCTTGCTGCTAGCAGTGCAACCAAGGTTGATTCACTCACAGTGCTCTGCAAAGACATTGCTCATTTATTGCAACATATTGCCACTTCATTGCTATTTTATCAGAGACTTACTGAAGCCACTGAAGTGCTCACCTGCCCGCACTCTCTTCTATTTCTACTACCACTTTTCTGGGATGTGATGGGAAGTCACTAGTGATGAGCAGCTCTCTGGGCCAGCAACACAGAACAAAGCCCTTTTACTACTGTACATTTCTATCATGCAGGACTGAGCTGGGGGGAGTAAATAAATCACATTGACATTTTGCTCTTCTACAGCTAAAATGTAGTATCTTCTATAAAAATCACAAACCTGAGCAAAGCTGCTTAGAACACAAAGCCACAACACTGACTCCAGGGGATACTTGCTCAGGCCTTATGAAAGGAGATAAATGTTCAGGCTTTGATCTTGCAACTTTCAGACACAAAGACATGAGAAAAAGAATATCTTTGTGTGGTTAAGGACTGCTGGCAGAAGGACAGTGACAAAGATTCCATCTCTAATCATGGAAGGATCACTTCAGTGATTAATTTGATGTGAAACAGTATGAAGGATACAAATCTGACTCTCATTTGGCCTTATTAAGGCTACAAGAGCACCCGCTCCTTGCCTGTACTACAGTAAGGACTAAAAGCAAGAGCAACTCCTATCATCTTCTATATTTAATACTAAAATTTGAGAAAGCAGTGTCAAATTGGTATATTTCTCTAATCAGACCTATAGAGCAAATGCCCTTGTTTTTTCCTCCAGAGGGAGGAAATTCACTCAGAGGGAAATTCACTTGAGTGAAAACAAAACAAAACATGATGAGGCCATCTCTGATTCCTCCTACCTGTAATACTCCTCCACCCACACTGTTGGGATGGTGGTGCAGGAATTTATCTGGAAGGCCCAGCATTTTAGCCAACCAATCCATCACATTCATTTCCAGTTCTGTACAGGCTGGACTGGAGGCCTGGAAAAATAAAATAAAAAGAAAATCGGGCTGTAATTCCCCCTGCAAGCATAGCAGGAGCATAGCCGTTAGCTAGTAATTAAAATGCGTTATGTGCTTTACTCTGTTAACATGTTTTAATTGCCTTGGGAGAAATCTCACCTAGATGCAACAAAGGGAGATGACAAGCTTTGTAGCACTGGATATATAAACAGCTATGTAATATTATGGGCCATACCTAGCAGAACACAACACTATTGTAATAAAAATTATGTTGTTTGGTGAGTTCTGTAATACAGACCTCTATGTTAAGGTTGCAGTTGAGGGTGAGCTCCAGCTACCTTGCTCATTACCAGCTGCTCTCTTGGAATACCAGAGACTCTCAGCAACCTCCTTAAAAGGCTGTCTTCAGATTACCTGCATGACCTCAGTGCTGAGCTTCTGAATTATCAATAATTTTGTAGAGCCATTAAAAAAAAATTAGAATCACAATGAGCCACTTGAGATAAAAAGCTGGAACTGCAGTTCACCACCCAAGTACGTGCCCCCTAGGTCCCTAAAACAAAGGGCACTGATACGTTTTAGGGAGACTTTTTGAAGAGCAGCAAAAGAAAGGTGAAAGCTGTCCGGCAGTGTCCAGCCTTCCACTTATGAAAGAATTGGTTTACATTGCAAACTTAACAGAAATCTATCAAAACTACATGGAGAACATGACAATCAATTTATGATAGGTTTATGAGTTTCTACTGCTTTCTTACATGGAGACATACATTTAAAATTCTGGACAATTTCACCACAGCTTTAGAATGCTACTGAGGTATGTACAATCATAACCAAATAGCACCATGGAGCTGCTGCAGGAGGATACAAAGTGCTCAGATATTCTGGAACGGCCACCAAACAACTATTTTCAGAAGAGGAAAAATAAGAAATGTGTTCTGTCAAAGGAAAAGGAGAACTGGAACGGAGCCCAACCTAACCTGCAGTCATGGATGGTGGCTACTCCATTGCCTGCAGCGCTTATGTAACAATCTCAGCACCAAGACTAGATGGCAAGAAACACAGTGGGATACACAAAGAATTAGAAACCAGACATTTCCAGTGATATACTTTCTGCATTCACCTCTTACTAGTAGGTGACACTTGCTCTTATATATTCTATTTATTTTAATTTTTTAAAGTGACATTTTTCATTTATGCAAACAACATACAGTTGGTTGAAGTAAATAATTATACTGACTCACAGAATAAGAAAGAATGACCATGACCTGCTCCTGCACAATACACACAGGAAATGAATATTTAAAATAATAACAACAAAATTACCCATGTGAATCCCAAGCAGTTAATTGCATCAGCTAACATATCTCCAAGTAGCGAAGGCCAGGAAGTAAGAGCTGGGAAGTAGGCATGCATGTGTGGACTTTGCCAATGGACTACCTAGAACAAAATTATTCAGAAGTGTGAAAATGTCACAGAATTCTGCACAAGATGTAGCAATTCGCATATGTTTAAAGTGATGGAAAAGGATCACAGCAACATGTCCAATATATGTGTAATTATACATCTGCTAGCAGAAAGCTACAGAGATAATATTGACAGGAGTGCAGCATTAGCAAATGATAACACTGTATCATTATTAGATAAATTCCAAATTATAGCAAAAGCATTTATCTGAATTAAACAGGCAGACAAAGATTCTGAACCGGAAAGAATGGTCTTTTGAACATGGTACAACAGCTGAAATAGTTATCAAAATATTCATCTTTAAAGGGAAATCCTTGCAACAAAGTTGCTTTTGCTCACTTTGTCAAACAACAGCTTGCCTTTAACTACACACAGCAATTTACAGTTGTATAGCCCACTCTATACACCTGAAGGAGCCTGTATGCGGGACACTGGCGTAAGTGCGTTTAATGTGAATACCTCTCCTACATCAGACTGAGTTTCTGCAAGCATCTATAAAGAAAAATTTAAAACATACTTCTTACATAAGCCATTTAATTGGTAATATGAACTCTCTTAGCAGAACCTGCAGTATTTATGTACAAAAGGAAGTAGACATTAACATTCAAAGAACAGGAGTCATGTCTTGTGTAATGACCTTGGGCAAGAGATGTTTCACCTTGCTGTGCCTGAGCTTTCACATCTCTGAAATTGAGATAATGCAGTTCAGGCCTTGTGAAGCTAAATTCACCAGTGTCAGAAAATCACTGTTTCCCTCTAAGCAAGCATGAATTATTCTTAATATATAAAATACTTCAAAAATATATTCAGCCTATGCCCTAAAATTGTAGATAGGAACACAACAGTAATAGCCAGAATCCTTCTGTGGACATATCTACAAGACATTCTACATTTTGGGTGCTTTACTTGTTTAGGTAAATGTTGTGCAGAACCTGTGTGTTCCCAGGATTTGGTGTTCACCTCAAGTAGTAACAGATTATTCCTGTCATGATTATAATTATTTCTTACCCCGGGCATAATAATCTTCTCTATATCTCCAAAGATGCTGTCCCAGCTGTCTGGGTCCATTGGGGCAGAATCCGGCAAGTGGGCTCTCATGTAACCTGGCTGCACATCAGGAGTCACCCGTCTCTCTCTCACATTGCTCAGGTACTGGCAAATGTAATCCACCATCTCTTTCCCTGGAAGAGGCAAATCCGTGTTCAATTGTGGGAAAACTAGTAGTACTAGTACTTCATGCAGTCTTAGCATTAGACATGGCTTGGAATCCTGCTTCCAAGATAGCCACAGGAATTAACCTTCCTTCTACACCCTGCTTGTCCCACCTACTAATGTAGGGACATAGCTTCTAGAAAAGGCTTCATGGGAACAGAACAGATTCACAGGGTTATTTCAGTGTCCTCGTTGAATAGTTGAAAAGTACCTTTAAAATACAATCAGGGTACTGGTTTTTTTGATTACTGAAATGACAGAAAGATTTTCTTGCCTACAAAATAACTGAAACTGCATTTCACAGAAAATAAAGTTTTGTAATGCCCCATACTTCCCTGTTGTTACAACATACCCACTTTTGCATCCCCTGAAAAGAGCTACACAACTCCACGCCTTTTCTCCACTTCTTAGGCAATTTCCTCCCGCCCTAGGATCAGTGTTTGCTCCCCATGTCCAGAACTGTGCCAGTATCACTGAGGTTTCATGGTGTCAGCCAGAGAAGAGCCACTGTAACACCTTATCACAAGATTATTCAGAATCACAGCTTTGCAGCTGTGCCACAGTATTTTAAATATAAGCCCAAAAAACCTAAGTCATCCACTGACTCTAAATCCATTAATTTAAACTCAGCTCTGGGACACAATTTACTCAACTGTGGGGACATTTTTGTCTCAGCCTCAGTAGATCTACGTCTCAAGGACATGTGTACAAATAAAGAATATATATACCCCATATAAGCTTTGCGTACCACTCCCAGCCCTACAATTGATCTCTGTGAGCAAATGCTACCCATTTCCAAGAGCAGAGGATCACTCACCTCTCCGTCTGTACTCTTCAGGGTCCATACTGATTCCTTCTAAAAGCACCTCTTCAAGCGTGGGCTACGACCTTTCAGGTACTGTGGGCAGTTGGTCTGGTGCCCTGCTTGCTGCTTCACCCTTTATAGATCCCTTTATCTCTCAGACTCATGCATTCTGGAAAAGGTTTAACGTAGGCAGATTATTATCTAACTCCTCCCAACTGAGGGTTTTTACCGTCTCTCGTATGTTCTCATCTGTGCTCTTTTGATGTGTACGATAGTGTATCTCTAAGAGGAGCTGCCTCTGCCCTAATCCATTCCCGGTTTTGAACAATCTCTCAGAAGTCTCGCAGTAATGTATGTCATGAATATGACACATTAACATCAGACTTGCGGGAGAGAAAAAGCTCAAGAGCTTCCAAAAGCAAATAAAAGTATCCATGTTACTTTAGGACACCAAACTCCTGCGCCAACAGTAGTCATTAAAACAAGGCACCAGCACCTAACACGTCTGACACCTATGCTGTTAAGTCTCTTGCTACCAGAAGAAAAGGCATTGCAATTATTGCCAGTTGCAGAACTGCAATACAAAGCAGCAATGATCCTCTCTATGGATTTCCTGTCCTTCCAGATCAGACCAGGTTACACTGCAGGGTGATGGTTCCTCCACTTGTATCACCCTAGATTGCTGAACTGGGAAAATGCCTCTTTTTCCTCCACCACTGTGCTTCTTTTCTCATATATGTACTGGGATTTGGCCTTTTATCTCCAGAGTTCCTCCAAGTCCTCCAACTAGACTGTTCTCAGTTTGGAAGAACAGCCATGTAGATTCCCCCCTTGTTTCAGTTTCAGGACACAAAAAAACATCTTGACCTCTTTGGCAGCACTACCTTTGACACCGGTTTGACTCAGTGTTGAGCACTTATCTTCACCAGAAGGACCTCATTTGCTCTACACTGATATCAGGCAGCCCTGGGAAAAGAGAGAGGTAGGACTTATGGATAAAGCACCAGAAAGAGAAATTATTTTGTAGTACAATACATGCTCGCCCTATTTTTGTTATACCCTGTGCTCCTGCTTAGGGCTGGCCCTGCTTGAGACAGGATAGCTGCCTTTGCAGACCTTTTGCTTTGGCAGACCCTTTGTTTGATATGTGGCAGCAGTTTCTCTGCTCTCATCATACGGAAGAGAACTGGCAGTCAGAGCAGCTTTGGCTCTCTGCTTCATGTACTATAGTTTAGCCCAAATGCTTTCATTATTCTAGGAAGTTGTTACATCTTTCTCCAGAGTACTTTCTACAGAATAGTGTGAAAACCTTTCCTAGATTCTGCTGTGATTAGATATCTAAGACAGAAGTGTTTCATAGATACGACAAAGATGCTGATACACACTCATCAGATTAATATACTGAAATAAAAAAAGAAAGATAAAAAGCATTGAAAGAGGAAGTGCAAGTAGTGCAGGAAAAAAATACTGTAGGCATATTCATCTGCTTTATCTCACATTTCTCTGGAAACATTAGGGAAAAAATAACAAACTGCTCCCACGCTAAGTATCAATTTATGAGCCTCTCTTGGCTTTGCTGTAAATGCTCCCTAAAAGGGTAACAAAGAAGGCAAGAAGGGGCTAGCATCAAGCACAGGACTGACTCCAAAAAAGCTCAGGGTTCTCAAAAACTGCGATTGTACCTCATTACAAGTAACTAATGCATTACTTCAATATGCAGATGTCTGCTCAAGGAAAGCTGGCAGCTAATTACATTTATGACTTCAATTTGGAACAGCAAATAAGGAGCAATACTTTTAACAATGTTTCCAGAGCTAAACTACACAGTAAATACTCCATGTGACATATACCCTATGCTTCTGCTCAAAGGTGATAGTTTCATCAGGCTGGCTTCTTGTTCTTCGCAGAAAAGAACAAACAGCAGGTCCTGTTCGGAACTAGAATAAAATAGGTGATAATGAATTAGAGGTACAGCAAATATTGCAGGTGATAAATTTCTGTTACAGCTACCCTGCACTTGGAAGGATTTTGTTACAGACAATGAGGCACAGAATATTTGCTCACAGGAAGCAGGATGAATAGAAAAGGTTCTTTTCATTGTTTGCTACAAAGGTCTGTGCCATCAAAACCGTGGGAAAGCTCCATTTGGAGGTGAACATTACCACTATCACTGCCCAGACCGACATTGAATTCTTATCGTTATGAAGAGTTCACAGAGATTAAACTGCAGTTAAGTCTGTGGGATGTGAGGACACAAACATTATTTTGATCATAGAACAATTCAATTGGAGCAATGCCTAACCAGCATTTAACTTGACTAACTGGTTCCTGCACTCGCTAGTGACATAATGGAGTTTCTAAAAAAAAAGGTAGCTATTTCCAGTTAGTCACTGCATAACACTTGCTTCAAGTACCAGCTGAGCAGGATTATATACTTGAAAAAAATAATTCTAAAAACCACCACCACAGCTTTTCCCCTTTTTTATATATTTTGATTATTTGCCAATAATTTGATCCCTATTTGCCAATTGGGATCAAACTTGCCAAATTTTTACCAATAATAGAATATTTAGGATTTTTTCTTAACTGCCAATTCTATAAACCCAAATCAAAGTTTGAAAAAGGAAGGTTTTACTTCAGTACTGTGCAATTCTTTCCCCACACCTCCCTCCTACCTCTGAAGGCCATTCTAATCCTAAAACCAGTTTTTCTTATTTTTCTGAATGCTGACATAGCACAGCTTTGACCTTGATGTGCACACAAAACAACTGAAATGGAAGTGATTCTACAATAGATATATGTGGAAAAGATATTTAATTGTAAAATAGAAAAAGTAGGCCAGAGTACAGTTTTAAGGGTAATTTTTCTGTGTACAGTATAGGTAAACTAGACTTTTTGCTTAAGTTTATATAAACAATTCCATAAAAGCAGTGAAACATGGAACAACAAAGCAAAGCACAAAGAGTTTTATCTTACAAAAAGGAATCTGCACAGTAGTTCAAAATTTAATGTAACACAGCACTGAACAATCTTAAGGCAGCCCAGTCTAAGCACAGGACTAGAAGCCAGGAAATCCTGAGATCTATTCCCAGGTTTGCCACAAATCCATGTGGTCTTGGGCCAGTCATTTAACACTCCCTGTGTTGCACTTGTATCAGTTATAAAATTGAGACAATAACACTCACTTACCTGCCTCAGGCAGTACAGTAAGGGCTCTTTAAAAGATTTTACAACGCTCTGAAGATGTAACGTGCTATATAAATCCTAACCATAATAGATCACTGCACAGACACACACAAACACAGTATCACAGTGAAGAACAATGATGCTGGGTAAGAGGAGCATCACAGCATAAAAAAAAAAAAAAATTACTTGTCCAATTGCATAATTAAAATGCAAAAGTCCGTTTAGAAAAAAAGGTATCATTGAAATGATTTCAAGGCTATTGGGAAAAAGAGATCAATAGGAATATCCTAAAAGAACTATTACTTGTGTTCCAGTGGAGACATTCTTTCCTATGCATTACAGGAACTTTTAAATGCTTGTGCATGAAAATTGTAAGACACAAAGTGAAGTTTTGATGCCTCCACTACCAGATTTTAAATCACATCTTGTACGTAAATTAAGATTATTTTTTTGTTTTTAATTACAAATTACATTCTTCCAACAAATATACCATCCACAACTAAACTGGCTGCTTACTTCCAATGACATAAGCTAAACATTTTCCTCATAATTTTCCTCATCTTTGCTGAAAAATACCTATGCAAGATGTATGTGTAGAAATTATAAAAACATGCAGCATATGTACAAACTGAAAAGTTTAAAAAATATTAGCTTCATATACATGTAAATCTACTTGGATATATCCGAAATTAAATATAAAAATTTCACCACCTAAAATAAAAAAAAACCCAAAAATGGTTTTCAGAGAATCTGAGACAACTACTTAAAGCTGTACAAAGATTTCCACTCGGAAATGTCTTATTCAGAGAAGTTTATGTTGTTACCATGTAGAAATAACTGTTAATTCATTTTGTCGCATGATTAATTTTCAAGTTGTCAGCTTAAATCAACAACATCACCCTTAAAACTGTTCTGTTTTTCAGAAGTTAGATTCATACTAAAATCAAAAATTTCACAAAAACATTGGCTTCTCGTGTTTCTGGATCCCTTCAAAAAGATTTATCAACTCATTTTGAAACTGTAAAAAAACCAACTATTTACAGTATTTCATTTTAAATACTTTTCACAATTTCTAAATTCAGAGTTTTTATGTTACAAGAAATTAATGAGAGCTCACGGCTTAAGTCCAGTTATCAACTTGTAGCATCTTCTCTATCATGTAATCCTGCGTCTGTACCTATATAGTGTACAGTTCAAGATTGTACTGCAGGTTTTGGAAAGTAACAGGCTTTGCAGCATGTTCAGTTTTATTAAACAGCTTCTTTATTAGTCTGGAGGCGGGTCATTGCCTCTAACTTCTGCCGATAGGCCTCTGCTTCTTGTTCTTTCTTTAGAAGCTGCTGACGATATTTTTGTGCTTCTCTGTTTGCCTCATCCAGCTGTTTCTGAAGAGTTTCTCTTTCCTATTAGAAACATAACCAGCAGTATTTTGTTAAGTATGCACCAAATATGCATTAAAATGGCAAATTATTTGCCTTTACATGCAGTTCAAGCGTTAGGATATCATGTAGAAACTGTTCAGTTCTTAGTCAGGCAAACCGAGCACTGCTGTGTAAATTAGACAGGAACTATCACACCAGACACCTCCCCACAATAAAGCTTTAGGTGGAACCATAGTAAACCCAAGTTTCTTTAGCTAAAAAGATACCAAGCAAGTCTGCATGGGAAAAGAGTGAAATAAAAAGAGGAAGCGCACTGATCAAATGTAACATATATTACCATTTCTCCAGTTACTCAAATCCCTTTGTTACTCTTGTAAATTGGAATCCAATCAAACAGGATTGTCCCGTTCTGTTGTACTTTCAGTCAGACAGTAGAATGAAAAACTGCTACCTAACAGCAACTTGCACTGGAAAGTGACAGCTGCCCACTAAGTGTGTATAACTATTTTATACACACATAACTAGGTTTCCTAAACAAAGTGATCTGAAGGGATTAATACTGTGCAATCCTGATGTATAATTACATCCCCAAGGATATTCCATATTTATGAATTAACAAACACTTAGCTAGATGAGCTTTTTCAAATCAAAAGGAGGAACTTAAGGCTCCATCCTGCATACAAGTTTGTTGGGGATTGCTATAAAATGGTTTCCAAGTAAAATAATATGGGAGATGCCATTTCCTATGAAGCTGCCTTAGGAACTAAGGAGAATGCATTTCTACCTGCAGTGATGTAGGTTCTGTCATTTTGTTTGATGCTGCACTGAGTCCAATTGAAAAGCAATTTGCTTCGAAAATAGTTTTGTTTTGATCTTCAACCAAATACCATTTCATTAAAGTGCATCATGCTTTTATGAGTAAGGTAGTATTTGATTTCAAATCATTCTTTCCACTGTAGCTGTTAAGAATGCACAGGAGGGAGCTTGTCAGAGAAGCAAGCTATTTCCCAGAAAAACAAAACTCTCATCAGAAACTGAGGCCCATTCAAAGTAAGGTGCCTTTTTACCTTTTCCTCAGCAGTTCAGTACCGCATTCCCATTTAATACCTCAAACAGTTGTCAGAATTTTCTCCCCCCACTCCCACATAACAGCATCCCTATTCTTCACCTCTTTGCTGCACTCACATATTTTCATGGTCAGAGCCTGAAAATACAAAATACTCTGCCTCCCTTCTACTTGCTACTGTTCTCAGTACTTGTCAGTCACATTTAGCAGTCACATGCTGTGCTGAATGTGCTGGAATATAATGACATAGGTGGTCAGATCATTGCTAACAGCAGCATCTGTATAGCAAAAACAACATGTGAAGGAGAGATGTTATTAACAGGTTATAAAGACTAGCCATAATATAGAACACATTAAGCACAACTCGATTTTATACAGGGTTTTAAGAACTAGAGGAAGCTAGGAGGGGTTTGCTTCATCCGGAGCACATGCTAATGAGAGCTCCTCTGATCTTACTTACTTATATGAAAAGGAAGTTCCACATCTGAAAATTTGGAGTGTTTGCAGACTGCAAACACTTGGGAGTGAAGGGATTCTTAGACCATACCTAAAAGTATTTCCCACAGAAGAGAAGAACAGAGCGGGGGACACCATACCTAAACAGACAAGTCTCAGTGGCAGAGACAAGAAGGTAAACCCAGCATCTACCAAACATACTAGCAATTCAAAGCATGTACATTAGTCCTACTACCAACAGGTGTAGTTTTTAGACAGTCACTGCTCCAACATCAAGAGAACAAGTTAAAGAACTGAGGCCAAGCATACTGTCTAACTAGGCAACAGAGAAAAACTGGCTCCTTTGACATCTAGAATAGGGAGGACTGTACTTGGTCTGTTAATATAATCAAATCCAGAAAGTGTTCTAATTATCTGAAGTTCTTTTGTATCGGTATAAAAACCTACTTGGGTAAAAAACAAATTTAGAGGACCCTGAGTGCTCTTAAGAAATCTTCCAATTTATCAGAGAATTTTCTTCATTACATGTAACTTTTCTTAACAGACTATATATACTGACAACAAGGACACCCATAACTAACATAACCAAACCAAGCATTCTTTTTAACAACAGAACAAACATGGATATGAATTCACTAATACAATTAGTCTACAGTTGTGACTTTTTTTTTTAGTCTAATGAAATGATTGGTTCTAATGTGTGACCTTTCAAGCATGCAACACAGAAAAAAGTCAAATACAAGAATGAAAATAAAAATCACTGCATGTTAATGAATTATGCATGAAAATGAAAAACAGTATCTGTGCCACAGGGGTTTTTTTGCTGCCACCCTATATTCAAAATATCAAACTGTTTAGGAAAATTGCTACCACCCTTCAAAATAAGCTGAAATGTTTAAACTTAACAGGCGCAGAAGAGAAAAATAAAAGATCACAAGGAGAGCTTTAGTCATTCACAATACTTTTGCAGGGAAGTTTGTCACCTGACATGAATGGGATGATATTCAACTTAACTAGTTAACTGTTCACACGCCATTTAAAATAGCTGAAGAAAGCACTCTTAGCCTTGAATCAACTTTTTATAATGAAATAAACGAATAAATCACTGGAAACCAAACAATAAAGGTTTTCTGCATTGAAAGAACATTTTAATGAACAGAAGGGTCCTACTCCCACCAAATTCAACTATCTAGCACCTTCTATGATGAAGACGTTTGAAGCGAACTGACTTCATGTGCACTTCTTTAATGTCCCTGTTAACCAAACAAAGGGAGCACCATACCCCTGTGAACCACAACTCACCTCCACAAAAAGGCAGAGGTCTGCATCTGCATTTCCAACTGTATAGAATCACAGAATGCTCAGGGCTGGAAAGGATCTTAAGATCATCAAGTTCCAACCCTCCTGCCATGGGCAGGGACACTGCTTACCATATTTAGGGACACTAAACCATGTCACCTAAGACTCCATCCAACCTGACCTTGAACATAGCCAGGGGCAGAGTATAGGCAGGGACAAAGTCCTCATCAAAACTTGCACATAAAAGTAACAAAGAAAGCAACTAATTTAAACCAACTTCTTTCAGTATTTGAAAAATGTGTTTAACACATACAACTAAAACTGGTAATCCCCTTAAAAGAGTTATTTGTACTGTTACACCACCAATCTGCAATTAGGAACAGGTCAATTTACTCCTTAACCAATCTAGATTTTTTTCTTTCACCTAACAGAATTATTAAAATACTTAAGGAAATGTAATTTCCTTTATGAATAATTCAGGCAAATGTTTAAAAGTGTGAACAAAAGAAATGCTTTTATTGTAACAGCCATACATTTTAAAAAATGCAGCAAGAAAATTTCAACTGTCATGATAATGTGCGATGACCACAAAGCTGCAAACCCCAGAAGTATTTGATGTGACAACTTAGGGACAGGGAAAGCAAGTGATGAAAGCTGGTAATTATTGTTATTAGACATGGATAACATAGCACACACTGTACAATAAAAAAAACATTCAACTAGGCACAATTCAGTAATATGAACAGAAGCTGGGGAATACAATCTTTGATAAATGAAGTATCATGGAGTTGACAAAATGAGAACTTACAACCTAGACAAGGCAAACAGCAATTTTCATAAACTTTTGACCAAAACTGGTCAGCACAGTAACAAGTAACAGAAGAAGGAATGAGATGGTTGACCTATTGTGGCTAATATAAAAACGCTACAATTTAAAATCAAACAGCTACATCTATTTCTCATATATAAAAAGAGCTCTCAGTCATGTTAGGTGTCTCACACTACAATTAAAAAAACCCAAACAAAACCACAACAGGATGGGGCAAAGATGTGTAAACGGCTCCAGAATAAAAAAAAACAAATGGGCGGGGGGGGGAGGGGGAGGAGAGAGAGGGAAAAGCAGATACAAACTGACAAACCCAGAATCTTACTGCTTCACATTTCCATTAACAGTAATTTAGATATCATGAATGGAAAGGAAACCTTGTAAAAAATAAGATCTCACAATCAGGACAAGCATGTGGTCATAACAGAAAGATGTGGGCACACTACTCTCATTCACTAACAAAAAATGTCAAGTCACTGGATATACTGGTACCTCGTTTTAAAAAGTAGCTGGTGATCTTAAAGAAAAACCAAAAAATTAAGTTATCATATATTTAAAGAAGTGCCACTTTTATGCACACAACTAGTGTCACTTTTATGTGCACAACCAGAGGATGAAGCAAACAGCCCTCCTATATTCTTTTAACAACAACTTTGTAGAAGATGAATTCCAGTGACAGGGAAGACAGAACAAGTTATTGTTTCACACACTTCAGTCTCCGGTAACACAAAATTAAACTCCAGAACAACACAAAACCCCACAACCAGATACTCAGTGCTGAATACTCTGGTTAGCACATATCACGCAATATACTCCTTACTTCTATTTCTGTAGACTCCACACGATTTTCAACAATCTCAATGCACTGTCTCTTCACTGGCGGTTCTTCGCTTATCACAGTTTCTTCAGCAATGTCTGTTGCTGGAACTGTTAATACTGAAAACATTTGTACATATAAATACATTTGCTTCAGACAATATTTGCACTATATAAAATTCCATTAACAGCAATAAAATGCAGAGATTTTTCCCTATGAAAACACAACTATATAATAAAGTGCACTATATGAAGTCTATATGGGGGGAATTTACTAAAAACTTTAGCTGCTTGTATGCTACTAAAGAACTTTAAAATTCTTTGCTACTGAGGTCTACGATAGTTAGTTGCCACTCTGGAGTATTACTGCCATTTTTCACAGAGCAAACAGACATGGAAGGGAACTGCAGCAGTTACCAGCCTGTCAATTCTGTAACGTATAAAACAGACAATCTTTATAATGTTACTTAAGCAAATACTAAATACAAAACTGGCTTTTGATTTTGATTGATTAGAACACCTTAGGTAATCTGAAAATCCAGAAGTTATTAACCTTAAAGGAAAAGGGATCTAAAGAAATTCATACTCTTAATATAGACATACAACCATCTGGCAAATAAATGTCATAACTGTCACGTCAGTTACTACCTACACACATTCATGCTTTCTGGCAACTTGCTGTACTTGTTCAGACAAGACTGTGAACCAAATAACTTGTCCCCTGGGTACAGCTCTTCAAACTACACACTGGGAGTCCTCATGAAGAAACTGGAGAAGGAGTAACTTCTGTCTAAATACTAGTGGCAGAACATCTTTAAAAGAAACCACCCAAAACATACACATATCACAAAATAGCCACTTATGACACTAGCAGCTGCCACAACATATGGCCCAATAGGACCATTTGCATAACTCTGGTTCCACTGGTTCTGCCACTGCTCCTCTAAAACCTCAAGCGTGACAGACTTGGCTTTTGTTCTGTTAAGAACACACTCCATAGGACTTGCACAGCTTGCTTGAAGCACCAGATTTCTACATCCAAGCCTCACCTCCCTGTCTTTCTGGCAAGGCAACTACATGAGTATACTGGAAGATGACTTCTGTTTTACTCCATCTTCTAGCCTTCATAACAAGTTTGCAAGAATCAAGCTTACTGAAAACAAAGTAAGTAGTTATCACTTTTCCCTTCAACATACTGTTTCCTTTCCATACAGTTAATAATTCTATTCTTTCCCCTAATGCACTCAGCTGACATAAAACTCACTGAACTGCAGTAACACGTATGCCTGAGCATTTTGCAGTATAAGAATTTAATATTCTTATATATACTTCTACAAAATTGTCCAAACTATTTGCACCTAACAATTCATTATAACTACTATAACTAAAACAGTTGCTCAAGCTGAAACTGTACGTGTTTCCACCCACCTTGCTGTCCATCTGGCATGGTCACGATGATTGGTTGCCCTATTCCACTGGTTGGAATTGAATGCAGATTACCAAGCTGAATGCCATCTGTCACTATAGTAATAACTTGCTGACCTCCAGAACTGACAACTTGCTGAATAGCACCATCCACAGATTCCGCAGTCACAACTTCTTCTGTGGCCACAACTATCAACAGATTAGTAAAGAAATTAAGTCGATTTATTAAACTATATGATTTCAAATGCATTTAAGTACAGCAGAGGAAAAAAAAAAGTGCAATAATGCACTGAGTGGCATAAAATTTTAAAAGACATTATACTGTTAATAAAAAAAAAATAAATCTTTCACCAGGCAACATAAGGCACTAACATTTTGAAATATACATGGAACTCTGTCCTAGTTTACCTTGCTCAATATAGTAGTTCTTTTATTTAGTATGTTTCCTGATAGATACACCCCACTCAAAACTGATGCCTTGGGTTCAGTGTTAACACTGCAGCAAGAACAAGAGTTGCTTTTAAGAACACAATTAACTTCTGCATTGTACACAAGCTGGACTAATTTACACTAACAGCAGAATAAACCAAACAAACTTTAAATACTAGCTTGAAACTACTTCTCAACCAGTGACTTGCCAGGTGTACCTCAGGACCCAGCCCTGACTTCTTTGCTTACCGTAATGGTCTTCAAGACTGTAACAGACTGAAGGACCTTTAGAGAATCTTAAAGTTTTATCTGTACTACCTGGGTACTTCAAACACAAACACAACTTTATTTGTTATACAAAATATGAAACAAGGCTAAAGGGAAAGTTCTGCAGAGTTGACATTTTTACACCTTTGAAGGGGAAAGGTAGAGCTTAAGTAGAAAAATAAGCATTGTATGTATGTATTTTTATATGTAAAAGTAAAAATAAAAAATCCCAGCTCAAGTAAGCATTTCAAATTCATTAGTTGATAATGAGTGTCAAAAAAGCAGTGAAATCTCACAGTTTTACATTACATCTATACATCATGGTAAGGTAAGGGTAAGACTGCATTCAGAACTACAACACACACCACACTTGCACTATACACTAATTGAGGTCTCACACTATCACTCTTATTTTTTTTTAAAGCAATGAGATACCAAGACAAAAGAGCAAGATCACTAGTAGCACAATCAAAGAATCTCAAGCACACTAACTCTGTATTTTATTTTCAATTTGTCAGGGTATAAGCAAAGCCTTTGATTTAAATGACAGACATTAGAGTGCTTTCTATCTACAGACATGAAATTAAAATCCTATAGACTGTGTTGTGATGCTCAAGATGAGAGAAGGTAGATAAAACCTTGAAGCTTTCATCTTTTAAGTTAATTACAATAAAACACACACAAAAAATCACTCTGTAGTTCAAATAATGACTGCAGTCATTGTCTTCTGAAGATCTTTATGTTCAGAGATTACTGTCCTATAGCACTGCCTAAATATTCACAGTGCTTACTCAGTAAACCAAAACAGTAAGTCCTACATAAATAAGTGGTGTTGCATTGAACTTGATCTGACTTCCAAGGCTCAGTAGTAAGAAAGACCACTGTCTTTCCAAGCTGCAAGTGTTAATTACTAGCTGCTGTGGCAAACAGCCCTGATCTAGTTTCAAACTCAGCATTGGCCTTTTAAGGTGTGGAAGGAAACATTATCAGGACTTCTTCAGACCTTAACAGAAAAATTAAGATTCTGCCTAAAAAAAAGTTATTCTGTGTAAAAGAAAAACATGCCCTTAAATACAGCCCTTATACCTTCCTTGTTCTCCTTCAGATTCATATAATCATTAGTTACCATAGTGCTTCACATGCCAAAGGAAAGCTGAAGTCATTAAGGAATGCAGCATAATTATTTTCAAGAATCTCTGAATTAATATGCATTATTATCTGCTGCAGTGTGCACATGGGGAGAACACTTTCACAAGCAGCAAGGCATATGCCTAATTCCATACATAAGCACACCAATTACTGCTTTCCAAATACACATCTTAAATCAGGTTTTTCTCTAATCCAACTCTGAGTTCCATGCATACATTATGCAACACATTTGTGCATAACATCCGTGTCTCATATATATTTGAGTAACAATCAAAAAAAAAAGAGCATGAGTCTATTCAGCTCCAGTAAGAAGCACCTTCCCTTCTTTGGTTTTCCAAAATTGATGTGTTTTTAACTGTAAGACATGAGGAACTAGGAAGAGATCAGGGTAAAGTTAACTGTGAAAGAGGAGGAAAACCTAGACAAAAACAACATAAAAGGCAGAACCCAAGTGCTTTGTCCAAGTTTATACAGTCTTAAGTAAAGAAGGCTAAATGCAAGGTAAGAGACAAAACCAGAGTTCTCAGTACTACAATTTTTGAGATTATTTATAAATGAATCTTTTACAAGATGACCACAAAGAGAAGGGAGGTGTATGGCGTTATTTTTTTTATTTTTACCTTGAAAATATTTACTACTGATGTCACTATATGCTTGTTTTACATTCTTTACAATTCACGAACTATAAAAGGAGTAAGAACCCAGAAAATAACTTGCACAAATAAGATATTGCAAGATTACCCACATCTACATAAAAATCAAAGCAAAACCTCCAAAATAAACTGGACGGTTAGGTATGACAGACACTGTGTTATTGAAGGTGTGAAATTACTGCATCAAGACTTCAAGCTTATTCCTTCTGTCCATTGTCTCTTGACTCCTCTCTAATAATTTTTATCTTCAGTGGTTTATTGTAACATTACACTCAGTTCATTACCAAATCCTACTTCTGAGTCCTGGATACACATTTAATGCTCCATAATCCCCTGCAACTGTTTCTCAAGTTTCTCTCCTACAATTAGATTCAAGTTTCACTGAAACACATCAACTGAAAACATCAACAGATTCTTCTGTAATAAAAGACACTGCACGCTGGTTTTGGATCATCCACTTCACTTGCAATATTTAAATGTCATGAGATAGTACAGCTGTACTTCTTTGATTTGAGAATAGTACTGCTTTGAGAAGCAGCAGGACTTCAAAATACTTTAAGATGAAAACTCAAGTTTATGTTGGGATGTAGCTGTCAGGCCAGAAATCTGTGAGTACAAATACATATTTTTTTCAGACAAAGTAGGACCTGGCAAAGATCCATGGGGCAGAGGTGAAGTGAGAAACTCTTCAGAAAGAAGAATGCAGAACTTGGCAACTAGGGACAATGGAATTGCTTGTATCTTTCTGGCTTCTTGCCATGGCCTTATGGAATAAGGTAATGTGCACACATCTGCAATGAAGGATGCAGGCTGCTTCTTCCTAGGAGAACAATAATGCTAGGCTTATGTTTAACTGAAGCACACCAGCCTGAAGTGAGACATACTCATCACTGCATATAATTATAAATGCAAGTAGAATGCCTTCATGTTGAAAAGATGACCCACAGATACCCTAATGGGCCACCTGCACATTAAGATCACCAAATAATCTTTCACTCAAAAGGCACAAGAATAAGAAAACTGCTGACAAAGTATTAGCAAACAATGTTAGGGGACATTTCCCAATAATTAACAGAAAGCATTCAAAGAACCCATTCTCCCACCAAATGCAACTAAGCTGTATGCAGACAAAAACTTAAATTCAATCTTCTGAATTACTTGCTTTCAGCAAGATGGATGCTACGCACATTAGGCCTAGAAATATTATTTGTGGTCAGAAATCTTACTGAGAAGTAATTGTACGTATGAATTTGGCCACCTTCCAGGTGAAAATAAAGGAAAACTTTTGTTCATGCTGAAAAGAGCAACGCTGCAAACTCATTTCTGTATGAACCCTATCACTGAAAGTGCCAGTTCTGTACTTTTAATTTATTAAATGATGTTAAATTACTTAAGCTTTCTAACCTGGTGTCTCTGAAGAATTAGACAGTGGAGCTGATGCTTCTGCTAAAGCTGCCAACGTGGCTAATACTGACGTTGATGAATTTCCAAACTGTACAGCAGACACTCCTGTTTCATCTAGTGGGATGGAAAAAAAAAAAAGCTGACAAATTTGAAACCAGTGCTAACACACTGTTCTCAGTAGCATTCTGCTATTCTGCGGTAAGTTTCTTAAGCAAATACAACTTCTGATAATTTACCTCTGTGAAGACTGTTGTTTTAAGCAGCTAGATTATTTACAGCACATAAACATCAAAGAAGAACATGGTAATTGCTCTTACCAGCATTTTTCCTCAGGCCTTATCACTAAATGGTGAAAAACAATTAAAGTATAAAATCCCAGTAGCTATCCTATAGACATCTAAATACCTGTTCCATCTGATGTATTTGCAGAAGATACCAGACCTGTTAGGTTCACCACCCCTCCAGGTCCAATGATGAACTGCGGTGTTGCTGCATGTATTGTCACAGTGTCCGGACTCTCTGGATTTGTATTGATTTGGTTCTGCATTGCAATCTAGGAAACAAGCATAATAATACCATTCCAACCATAGGTACAAAGAAGTTATTTACCTTGTAAGAACTAGAATTATTGCACATTCCACTCAAACAGTGATCTCCCTTGTTATACTCATGCAATATATGCACATCATGTCACCTCCTGTGCTTGTGGAAGTACCTGAGAAACTTTTTTTCCTGGTTGAAATTTAAACACAAAAGGTCTGATGAAGTGGAAGAGAATAACAACACACTGACTTTCCTCCTTACCATTTATTTATTGTGAACAAAGAGGATCATATAAAGTTAAGGCCCTTTTGTAGATACAAAAGCTCATGTGTATAAAATAGAGGCCTGAAGAACTGTGGCAGCTACATGCCATAAAAATCAGCTCCAAAAGCTAAGTAACTGCTATGGACTGTAGACTGCAATCGTCTTTTGGAGTTCTGGGTTGTTTTTTTTTACTTATTATTGACTTTAATTTACTGTATCCTTTCTGCCATGAAAAGGAGGCTAAAGGAACAGACTAGAAGTTCTCACAGTTTAAGATGTAGGGGAACACAAATTTATACTGTGGTGTAATGGTATTTTTCATTTCCTTTCTATTCTTTTATCAGTAATATTCAGCTCTTCATTTGCCTTTAATGTGGAGCACACGTCCCCACGGAAGTATCTGTTATAATACCAAACCAAATCACTTCAACAATTTAATCCTAGTCTTTCTAATTCTGGAAAAATTGCCATCTCTTCCCTCCTCTCCTGATCCCCAATTGTTAGGAAATCAGCACCCCTATACAAAGCTAACCGAACACTAGGGTACAGTCAAAACTTATAGGCAGAGTGGGGACTTAAGTTTTACAACTTGCTTGTGAAGATACCACCTAGTTCTGCATATTACAGCACTTAAGTTTACGAAAATAAAGGATACTTATCCCTGACTTTTAGGCAGTGAAAATGTTCTTCGGTCACTAATGTTTACTAACATTAATCTCATTTCCATGACACAAACTAGACCGAGTTTAGCACTGCTAATCAATATATGGTTTCAGAGCTGCTGTATTAAAAGCCTAGTTTATCACATCTGTAAACAAGTACTTTAAGTTCCCTTAACATCATGTATCAAAAGTTACCTGTAATATTTCTGCAAGGTCTTCATTTCCATTGTCTACAGCAATATCTAATGCCGTTTTGCAAAATTTACTCTGAGCATGAACATCTGCTCCATACTTTATTAAGAGTTCTACAACTTCTTGGTGGTTATGTTCAGTAGCCCAGTGAAGCGCAGTCATTTTGAGCATGTCCTTCGCATTGACATCAGCACCATGCTACAAAGAAGATCATTGCATAAACTGTCATTAGAAGTATCTGAATTATATAATGCTGGTGACAGAATGAAGCCCAAAACTGCCTTTCTCCATCAGTAATGTTCTGTTTGTTATCTCACATTTACAGATTTATTAGAAGTATTTCAGTCTAATCACCAAATAAATTATTTACCTGAAAGGATTAAAAACTTTCTAAAACACAACATGTCTTGGTTCTAAAAGTGGTTATTCACACTATGCCAAATTAGGAGGTAGTCTTACTTAGAAACAGCAATAAATAATCCACCTGAAATCATTATTTTAATGCTAAAATAAATCACACTTTAACAGGAAAGCAAAGCTCTAATGCACACAGTATAAATACTCGTATCATTTCAATGTTGTTTTCATGACTAAAATGAAATTGCAAATATTTGATCAAAAACCATTGTAATATCCATGCATCAGACCTTGTTTCAGCATTTTTTACCTTAAGTAAGACTTCTACTATGCTGGCATGGCCTTCTGATGCTGCCATATGTAATGGAGTTCTGTCCACTTTGGTTCTGGCATCCCGACTTACACCTGCTCGCAACAACACTTCTGTTGTTGAGTAGTGTCCATACTGTGCTGCCAAATGAAGTGGAGATGTTCCCAACTGTAATGTAATGGAAAAAGTGGAGTTTAACAGATGTCAGTATGAAGGGTTTCTTCCTGCTCTGAAGCTATGAAACTTGGGTGTTAGGGCACCACTTCAAAACCATTTTCCCTTCCATTCTCAAAGAAAAAAGCTGTCACGGCTTTTACAGAGTATGACAGAAAAAGCTTAAATTATTGTGGGGTTCCCCCCTCTAATAATCACAACACATAAAACCTGCTCATTAGAAGCAACTTTTCAAGGTCTGTGCTGTTTTTTCTGTCTTTCTGAGGTGTGATATTTCAAGGGGCCTAACCCCATTTTCAGTGTTGGTCAACAAGCCATAGCAACATTGGAAGGGACCTCTGGAAGACACTTAAGTCCAATCTCCAGCATAAAACAGAGTCAATTTGAAAGTTGGGCTACTTAAGGCTCCTAAGGGCTTGCAAACACCCTAGAATTTTAGGTACTTGACCTCCCTATACATCCTATTCAAAAAAAGGCACCTCCAAAAGACAACTCAGAGCCCCTGTATCAGGGAACTCTCAGCTGCACATATTTAGGTAGTTGGGACTGCTGTTTTAATTCAGACCTCTTACTATACTAAATGCATAAACACAATAACTAGGAGGATGATTGCTGCTTTCTCTCACTAACCATTCCAAAGTTCATCTTAAAAGCCACCAGAATGAGCTCATTCACAGTCTGTTACCAAGATCAGCAGGACGTCATATGAAGAAACAGACAACTTTAATTTTGGATTAGACATTAAATGAGGTAGCTGCATAATTCCAAGAAGAAAGTCCAAAGGCTTGCAATGTAAATGCTTAAATGTAATAATCCTACTTTCTTCTGCAGGTGAGGAAAAATAAGATTTACTAAACACTAAAAAATTTTCATTACCCAATCTGTGGTAAAAGGTGCTCCATTTGCCATCAAAATACGAACTTCATCATCTTGACCTGCTCGTGCAGCTTCTAAAAGTTTCTTTCCCAAATCTACTAGTGACATCTAGTGAAGGACATAAAGGAATATATAGAAAAAATAACAAGATTAATACCATTTTAAGTACACAAATGCCACTGCCATTTTTATTATTTCTGAACTACTCTGAAAAGTTCAAAACCTGGGGTTGGTATTACAGCCACGAGAACAAGCTGTACTGATTGCAATAAGCAGCTTGATTTTAGAATTACTTTTGTCACACAGCCACTGGGGTGAAGATGTCCGTCTTACAATGACATAACCACAACAGCTGCAATGCTGTGTAAAACTAAATTATCTGAAGCAGACACATACTGTGTATAGCAGAAAGTGGTTTAGAGGTTCTCACCTGATACTGCAACCTTCTGCGGCTCTGCCCAGCTTTCAAATCGTACTACAGCATGGCTGCTATGCCACACGCTCAAAGGCACTACAATCACTTATCCAAAATGCCTACACATGTTTAAGAGGTCCCACTATGTAAATGCATTTAGACAGTTACGAAACACAACCCTTTTCTGACATCTCGCCCATTACTATCACTTAATTATGTTCACACTAAATCACAGTTTCTGTATCCTTAGCTACAAAAATGATGCAATAAGCCTATATTATTGTACCACACATATCAGATACATGAACTAAAATGTCTGCCTGAAAACAAGCATTACTACCTGCTTCAACTGTCTACAGTTACAAAAAACTGTAAGTGCAAAATTTTGATTGACAGATGACTGAGATGAGCCGAGAAATTCTCATATATTCTTTAGATAATCTTCTCATGCTACCAACCAAAATACATCATTAACACTATAGTCCTATAGCTAGGTTTTCCACTACCAAGATGCTAAAAATGGAATTACTTTCACCAGTTTAGTTTCCAGTCACAAGTGAAGTTAAGCCTGTACTGCTAATAATAGCAGCTGCAAGGCCTTGCAGCTACATGCGACTACAATTTCCTACACAAAGTTGCAGTATATCAGTTCAGCAAGAAATCTGGCTAAACACACACCTCTATCACAAAACCAAGTTCTCTGCACCTGGCACAACTGGCAAAGCCTGTGTGGTATATTGCTCCATAAGCTGAAAGCTATTGACTTTATAAGAAATTAGAAAGGAAGACAGAAATACTGCAAATGCAGAACTCCAACACACATCAGTAGAGCCAGGAACAGGAGCAGATCACCTCTCTGTCTACAGACATGACTTCAGGCAGCAATATCCCCTCATCAAAATAACACTCCATTTATGTTCATCCTTTTAGTACACACAGACATGTTGATTTGTCTTCAGCAAGAAAAGGGAAGAGCTGGCAGGCCAGGACAAATAATAACGGAAAAAGGAAGGAAAAAGGGAGCACAGATTCAGATGCAGAGGAAGGAAAAGCTGACTCTTCTATAAAGAGCAAAAGAGAAACAGGAAAACAAGAAAATCTACTATCCCAGGGAGACACTAGGAGTAATGATATAAAACAACAATAGGACAGAGAGGGCATTTGGCGACTGCAGCAATGAAAGAAGGAATATAGTATTCCCTCTATGTGGCTGGCTTTTTTTCTTGGTGGGGAGACGGGGGATGCAATTTAAGAAGTGAAAGACCACACAACACACACACTTCTGGTGGCCTATTACTACCACATCAAGGTCTTCAGAAGTGAAAGGGAAGTTGGACATTAATGCAAAATATTTAAGTTAAGAACAAATTCAGAAAGACAATTTTTTTCCTTGTGTTTCATTTTGCTTTAAACACCATTAGAGAAAAGGAATAAAGCCTCCTTTCGGAATTACAGAACTCCTGAGACTGGAGGGGGCCTCTTAAGGTCACCTAATTCAATCTTCCACCCAGAGCTGGCCTAACAGGTTCATGCTGCATTGGGCTCAGTCCTGTTGAGTTTTGGATGCCCCTGTGGATGCACATCCCACTGCTTCTTCAGCCTCATCCCAGTGTCCAACCACACTCATGGTAAGAGCTGTCCTCTGTGTATATCTATCTTTCTCCACTAACCAACAAAATAGCCTTGACCACAAGCTTATACATGATGTCTGACAGACAACAAATAGGTAAATTAAATTACAGTCCATATATTTAATGACTACACCTATTCAGAACCCACTGATCACATCTCTACTGGAGAAATAAACTGCAAAATTGTTACCAAACCTCTATGCAGCAAAATTAAGCAGCAAAAAAATCAACTATGCAAAATGCAAGCCACATTCCTAGGATATGTTAGGGACAAACTTCAGACTAAAATCACCTTATCAGAGTCTCTGTGAACTACTGCGGTTGAACCCACTGTCAGACTAACAGTGCATCAGTTTCCATCTCAATGCAAAACTGAACTGTTTTGTACTACATGCAATAAGGAAAGTTCTAATCAAGGAAAAAGAGGGACACAGAAAATCATACCAGACATAACCTTCATTACCATGTATTATTTACATTAACCAACACTCTCTTGATTGATATAAAGTGTTTGTATTTTAAACAAGCACAAAGCATCACATAAGTTTACATGGGATTGGTGATGCTGAATTTTAACTTTGGTTCAGAAACGAAGTTCTTATCAGGTACTTGAAAGCATGCCCAGGCCATCTAGTGGAAGAAAGTTAAAACTTAGCAAAATTACACTGCTGAACTCAAAAATAAAAATTGCATTATGTGCCACTAATGCAGTAACAGCAGGAACTGAAGAGGCCTTTCCAACAGAACACATGCACATTTTGTCACTTTTAACCAATGAGTACAGGCATTCACAAAATTTCTCAAGAGGATTCAACCCCAAGATGATTTCTACCTGGCTGACCATTCCAAGGAACCCTATTGTAAGGTCAAGAAACCCTTGAGTAACAACATGCCCCTGCCTCCCTCCCCCCTTCCACTGCTGGTACTGGGGCATACCATGGTCTCCACTGTCAGAATTTCCCTTTCTTCCCTTTCCAGAGGAGCTCTTCAGCTGCTCTCTTGAGATCACTCAGTAACACTACAATAGCACAGTGATACTATCAAAAGCAAAGTACTATATATAGTACAATAACATACATTTAAAATTAAAATGAGATTTCTACTTCAAAGCAGCACCCTTAGTTATGTACTGCTGCTTCTCTATGTAGTGTTACAAACCAATTCCACTGAACTGCGCTAGCAGGTACTCTTCAGTAACTGCCATTCCCATCAAGCTTGGCTAGCATGACAGCTGGATAATGCTTACAAGTAAGAGGATTCTTTCAGACAATAAAAACACTCCTGGCTCTGAAATAAAGTCTGAGACTGTTATAGTTATTTGTATGGCAACTGGATTATGTTTTCAGACTTCTAGCAGCTCCTACACAACTGTGCAAGCAATGGGGTTTGTCTGCAAATGAGTAAAATAAGGAAGAGCTTCTGCTGGGTTTGGACTTCTTTACATTAATCACCTCCTGAACTTCCACATTTTGTTACTGCAATGTATTTATACAGTATTATTAGCTAGGTGCCACAATTAACTGGTAAATAAATCTTACATCAAATTATTATTACTATTTTACACCTGTTCAATAGGAAATCATTCTGCTTTTTCATGTTCATCTCAGATTTAAGGTTTTATACATTCTCTAAAACACTTAACAACATGCTGTTACCAGAGGGGTATAGAACAGCACTTGAATGGAGTTTAGGTGGAACTGTGTGAGAAATGGGCTATGTAGGGAGAGATAAGAGCTGGAAAACACGCAGCTTGGGAAGCCTGGGCTACACCCTGAAGACAATAGAGCAGCAGAGTCTGCAGTCCAAAGGAAGACAATTAAGTTTGGCCTAAAATACTGCAGCACTTTTCATTCTGGTGTCCTGCCTCAAGGATCCTGGACTCAGCCCTAACCCCCTTCTACCACTGTAGCGGTGAACAACTGCTCAAAATCAACAGACACAAATCAGTTCTTGCAGAACATCTGCCAACACAGAAATCTCACAGCCTCCAGTGTACCCCTACCAAGGCACACTCTTCTAAAGAGATATACTTATGCTAGAAAAGCATGGACTGCAGCACTGCAATTTACCAGAAGATAAACTCAATAATAACCCTGTATCTGTGATAAGACTTTCAATCATTCCTAAAAAAACCAAGATAAACTTTCATAAAATGCTAATTAAACAGGTTTCCCTACTGAAGTGGCATGCAGAAGTGTACTTGGAAGACAGCTTGGAAGACACTCATTACATCTGGAAAAAGAACACCCTTTTCCCAATGCCTTTTTCTTTCTCCCATTTCAACAAGATTAGCCTGCTTCTCAAGACCTGACCTTCAGAAACACTGCCATCTGACCCCAGCATTGCATAGTACCAGCAGAAATTTGGAATAGCCATTTCTAACTAATATGCCTATCCACACCAAGGTCAAAAATATTTTGGAAGTACAGTGTATAAGTAGTTAGCAATAACTATTTAAATCCTTAATCAAGTACTCGGTTTTGATCGTTATTAGAATTTAATACGATCAACTTGTGGTTTTGTTTTTACATCCTGATACAACAGCAGAATACCCAAACTCAGAAAAACTCTTCAAAAAGTTTATTTCAATTAAAAACTTCTAATTGGAATAAAAATTATATTTATTTAAAAGTTTTGTAACATTTAAAGGCACCAGAAGGTCTGCATGAAACTTCCACATACTAGCATCTCTTAAAAACTTTGGTATGATTTCACTATATGTATCATTTAACACTGATTATAGTGACTTACACATGAAAAAATCAGAAAGTTCCTGTATTGTTTCCTAAGGGAATCACACCCTTCCAGAGGTATTTTGACAATACTTTTGCATGTCTTACTTTAAATCTCAATATCATAGGCTTAGAGTACCCACACTTCTATTATGATAATGGAAACTACATTAATATATTAATATCTTTCAGCTTTCCTCTATGACTGTGTTGTGCTTGTAATTAAATTCTCTCTAGTGTGTTTAAACAGCAACATGACCTTCATGTTGGGCTACATATGCATCACATGAAGAATACCTGATCTGAAAAGAGAGATCAGGAAAGCAAATGTAGTGTTGAATAGCTTAGTGGTTAAGATACGCCTGTATTTAGGCAGGTCTGTCTTCCAATTAGGCTCATACATTAAGTTAAATTAGCACCCGTCAGCAACATAACTCCATTAAATAATGCAGATGGGTAAAAAGTCTTATCCTTAAAAAAGGCGAGCACAAACGTGGCCATTACCTGCAACAGAACGTAACATCTAAAGAATATTATTATGCAACAAGGGTGAACCACTGGCACCCGCCAAGGTTTGTGTTGGCACTGCCAACAAACTACAAAGCTTTCAGAGATAAGCTTGGCACTAGATACGAAAAAGGTTACGTTACAGCAGCTATGACTGACGTGAAGAATCTAAGGGCTAATGATATAGCCTTTGAACTGTACTACAGCCATGCAGAGTATGTCTCAGATTAATTGAAACTTGAAAATAACCTCAAAAAGCACCAGTTGCTCTAATTAAAGCATCCGTTTTGTTACGAGGAACCTTCCTCGACAGTTTCTGTCTAGCACATAGGCCTAAAAAACCCTGAGAAAACAAACTGCTTTCAGCAAAGAAACTGGGTCATGAACAAGAGCCTACATCTAGTGTACATGCTGATCTGCCATGTATGCTCTTAACCTTGTTTACACAGCAGATTTATGTACCACAAGTATTAGCGTGCATACACACTTTAACCAAACTGCTTAGTCTGATACTTCAGAAGTCCTGAATAACTGAAAATATAAAAAAATTAAAAAATAATCTGAAGCGCCGCACACTGGGTATTCACAAATTTCAGAACATTTAACTCCAAACTGCAGTTTTTACCACTAAATAAAAGCTACCTCAGCAACATACAAAAACAAAATGCAACTGCTTTAAGTTAGAAACGCTAAACACAGAAGACTTCCTACAGGAGGTTGCACTGACATGCTACCAGCCAGTATCCCACCAACTCTAGGACTACTAGGAGAGAAAAACCGCAGTCCGAACTAACACATTTTATCCCACGTTTGGGCTCCGATCACACGCTTTATTATGAGCCCAAAGCACGAGTTACAGGCTCCGGGCAGGGACACTGCAGAGAAGGCAAGCGCTGCGCTCCCACCACATCTCCTCTCAAGACACCTTTGGCGCCAAACACCGTCACGCACCTCAGCCGCCTCGGGCCGCCATAAGAACCAGCCACCCGGCCCACGCGAGGCGCGGGACGGTGCCTACGCGACTCAAGCCGGGCTGCCCAGCAGGGATATCGGCGGGACCAGCCAGGCCCCGCTCTGCCCCTCAGCGCCTGGATCCCTCGCCCCGCGCGTCGCGCTCGCCCGGGCCAGCGCTGCAGCCGCAGGAGTGGGACCGCCGCGGGCTCCTGGGCCCCGAGGTGACCTGTTCCCGCAACATCACGACCTCACCGGCCGCTCGGCGGCCCCCGACCCCAGCGCAGCCCCTGCCCCACAGGCCGCGCCCCGTAGGCCGCCCAGGCCGCCGCCACGGCCCAGGCCGCCGCCGGCGCTGCCCGCGCCCCCCGCGCGGCGGGGTCTCCGGAAGGCCGGCCAGTGCGCCCGCTCTCCCCAACAGGAAATCCTGGCTGGGCTGGGCGCTGCGGAGGGAGCCGCGGCGCCGGGTTCCGGGGGAAGTGGAATTATTTTTTACCAGCGAAGAGATCAACTTCCACATCCGGTAACAGGGCCCTATACAAAGGCGCAGACTGACCTGGAAAAGCTTGCCCGGCCCGGGGGGTGAGGGAGAGACAGGGAGCGGAGATGGGGCCTTACCGTGCTGCCGGCCCGGCCGCCGCCGCCGCGACAACAACCCGGGGCGCCGGAGGCCGCCGCTCATCGGCGCCCAAAAGCCCCACACAAAAGTCCCCGCTGCGCCTGGCGGAGGGACACGGCGGGCGGAGGGGAGGGGCGCTGTGCCGCGCTGCGGGGTGCTGACCCGCCGGCAGGCTCCCGCCCGGGCGCGAGGCGGCTCGTGCCGCCCGCGGGCAGCCGTCGGAGGGGCGCGCGGCACTTACCGCGGGGCGCGGGTATTACCTTATTAACTAATACCCCGGCAGAGGGGCTCGGCGGAGGGATACGGCCTCGGTGCCGCCTGCCGCGCATGCGCGGCGGCGCGGGGAAAGGCGGGGAAGCGGGTGCTGGAGGGACCCGCCATGTTCCGTCCCGCTTCCCGCGCGGCGGGGGGCAGGGCGCCGCCCGCCCGCTGGGCTCGGCCGGTCCCGGCGGGGGGAGGCGAGCAGCCGGCGAGCCGGGGCAGCCTTCCCAGGAGCAGCTCAAGAAATGAGAGGAAAAAGGGTCGCCGCGCTGCCCGCCGGCCTTCTTGGGGGTCCTCACTGCAGCAGGGCGGCGTGGGCTGCTCTTCTCGCCTCCTGGCTGCAGGGGCTCCGGTTGTGCGCCCAGGAGAGGCTGCCCTGTGAGCAAGGGCTTTGCTCCCTTGCCTTCTTTCGGCCGGGCTTTATCGACTTTTTGGGATCAAGGAGGTTGCATTTCATAAGGATAATAGCTCCAAAATGATCGTAAGCCCTTGCTGCTGTGTCAGAGAACTCTGGCCTTCAGTCCCAAACTGGCCTTGGACCCAACATCCCAGCACCTAAAATGTTCCTCCTAGTTATGTTCCAACTGTAAAGCAGTTACGTTCATGTTCTCCCCAAAGCTATTCTGAGTAACAAATCTGATGCCACCATAAAGTGTGGATCCCATAACCTGTATCCTTCTAAAAAAGGTATCAGTGACAAAACTCCACTGTTCTTTGGAGATGACAATACCTACTAGATACTCTTTAATCAGAGGCATGCTTCTAACAACGTTTTTTACAGTTCCATTATTTTTGCCCTTGACACAGCTTGGACAAAATACAAACAGCCATATTCCACACTGTGAACATCACCTCATAAATACCACAGAACTGAGTCTTTGAGTCACTGCTGAAACAGACCTGTTCAGTCCAGCAGAGAAAACCATGCAGCAACAGAACAGCCCTCCTGGCTGAGTGTGGTGGTGGGGCTTACACGACTCTGACAGGGCTTTCTCCCGTTCTTGGTATATCCTTGGTGTGAGTTAAGCTGCAAGCAGGAATTCTCCATGTGCTTTTTGTAAAGCCAGTTAATTCTTTAACATGTTGTCACCTGTTTCAGGGTGACTTTATTTTTCCAGTAGTGATCAGCCAGAAGGCGGCACTAGAGAACAAATCCAGACAACTCTCGGGGCTGTCACTACCAGAGTGTAGAAACCTTAAATCCAGCCTTAATCACCTCTCTTTTCCATTGCTGGCAACTGTCTATGCCTCTCAACAAGCATTTAGCTTGCCATGTTACGGGTTTTCACTTACACAGTAGCAGTAGATATAGAAAACGTTCCAGTGTCCTCACAGGCATGCACCGACAAGAAGGAATGCCTTACGTTGGCTGCAGTGCTATGGAAAAGCAAAACGTTCTGTATTATTAAAACCTTCTGTAAAGGTGAAGAAGGCAGTCTGCATTTAGTCCATTTGCACTGTTTATGAGTTTTCATTATTACATTCACAACTTCCATCTTCAAAATAATCACATTTAATTTTTTTTTGACAGAATATATCAAAAGTACATTTAAGAGAGAGACATTCATGTCTTATGTAGGCAAGTCAAAACATATTTCACATCTGTAAAGTACCTGATTTCTTCTCCTTTATTTTATACCACTTTATAGTCGTTTATATTTTTTAATTAAATAACCTAATACATTCTATTTTAAAGCACACTGATTTCTGCTGTTTAAAATTCTTTATTCAGTACTGCGACACAGTAACAAACATGCTAAGATAAGAAAATCTGGTTTAACCTAAGGCAATAACACAGCATGTCATAATGCAATCAACATTAGCATGTTTTAACAAGTTATTTAATATGATAAAGCTCATTGTACAGGCAGGTGCTCTCCAACACCTTCCTATATATGGTTGGAGTTTGCCTATATGAGTAAGACCAAAAGATTTTATGACCCAATTTCTTTATATAAGAGAAACAAGGGACATCCTGAGTCCAGTTTGGAGAGCAGTTAATATGATACTCCACATTAATTCGCACGCTTGAAGTCCAAGCTTTGACATTAATGGATTTGCTCTTTTCATCTTCTCACAACTTTCTGTGCATCATCTTGGCTAAAACAAATGGAGTAGTTCTGAAAAAGGCCCTTAAAAGAGCATTGTGTTAGTGGCATTATTCAGTTCAGTTTAATGTTGTTAAGAGTCTGTCAACTTACTTTGGTATTAACTTCCCTGATTGCACAATATAGATTGCACATAGAGCTATCATCATTTCTCTCAGAACCTTTTACGTGTCTGAGCACTTCTAATCACTGCAAATTAGAGATGAAGGATATTGTTTGAGTCTTTCACATACACAGTACCAACCAACATTACTGTACCATTAAGTACTGCAATACAATTAGGACTTCTGGACAATGCAGCACTAGTGTTTTGGAAGGCTACATGAAGACACCTTTCTCATTTCGGCTTTAGGACCTTGTTTCCCAAAGTGTCATCAAGGGAAACTGCTCCTGTTTACAAGTTTCCATTGGCAAAATGGAGCAGGAGGTTAAAGTATCAGAATCATTTAGGTTGAAAAAGACCTTTAAGATCATCAAATTCAACCATAAAGCTAACACTGCCCAGTTAAAGTATCTTAAATGAATCCCCCACATTGACAGTTAGGGGACAGATGGACTGTGGCAGGACAGAGCATCTTTCCGTTTGCGTGAGATCTCAATCGCACAGCCTGCCTCACTGATTGGAAACAGGCTCACCACCCTCTTCTCTCCCTCTTCCCAGTGTTCCAAATGCCAGCATGACTATACTGCTGCCATCCCTGAGGTACAATGCTTGTAGTAACACCACAAGCTGCACAGAAAACATAGATGTCAATAAAAACAAACGAGACCTGAACTTACAATGTCCCCCAGTCAATGCAGTTTCCTCTACGAACAAAAAGGATATTTTCACAAGGAGAGGTGTCTGGCCTTCCCACACCAAGTCTCGCACTGCAGTAGAAGGGCCAGTTTAACACCGCACACAAACGCCGATATCCCGTGAAATGCGACAGACCCCAGAGCCTGCTTCCAGTGGCTTGGCCTCTGTAACAAAACGCCTCAAAACGAAACGAACCTGGCCAGGTGGTGCTGCTAGGCCAGGGCGGCCTCGGCCCTGCGGAGCGCCCGGGTGGCAGCCACGGCGGTTCGGGCTGGGGGCGACCCCACGCTCCCCGGGAGCCTCCTCCAGGGTTGGCCCTAAGGAGCCAGCGCAGGTGGTACTCATCCGAACCGCCCTGCCTCTCCCTTCTCTTCGCACCACCCCAGAGACACTCCCACCTCTGAGGGAGCTCCACGGGAGGAACGGGTCCGCTCCCAGCCCGGCTCAGCCGCACCTCACACGACCCGCAGGACAGCGACTGTACATCAAACTCCGGCCTCAGCTCGAGCCCGGCCCCGCGGCACGGATAGGGCCGCGAAGAGTCCCGCCCTCGCGGGGGTGCGGCGGCCCTGGAGGGAGGGAGGGAGGGAGTAACGCCGCCGAGTTCCGCTTCAGCAGCCATGGCCGCGTAGGTTTTCCCCAGCTGCCCCAGTCGGACATGGGCCTGCCCCAAGCCGGCGGGCTGAGGCGGCGAGTCCTCTGCGGCGGTGAGTACGCAGACGGGCCCACCGCACTGGCCCATGTTGGCGCCGTGACCGCCGGAAGAGCGAGGCCTGCAGAGCGGGCGGGCTCACCTCGCTCCCTCCTCCGGCCGCCGTGGAAGGGGGCAGGCCCCCTTGGCGGGGACCCTCGGCACGGCCCCGCCGCGGGATGAGGCAGGCGGCCCTCAAGAGGCTGCGGAGGGTGAGGGTAGCCGGGCAGGACTGAGCGGGGGACGATCGGGCCTGGCCCGGCGGGGAGCCCGTAGCCCTCCGGCCCGGTGCTGGCGACGTGACCTTGGGCAGCCCGCAGTGCCCCCTTCAGCCGCAGCCCAGCCGAGGTGACGCGTGAGCGGGGTAGGGAGCAGCCGCTCCGGAGCCCAAGGGTGGCTGGAGGCCGGTGGCAGGGGAGCAGCGCTGCCCAGGGTGCTTTCCTCTGGCTGGAGCGGGCGAGGCAGCGAGCTGCGGTGTCATGGGGATTCCATAGCACCGGCCGTGCCCCGGGCCCACACCCGGGCCGGAGGGTTTTAACCGTCCAGTTACAGACTTGGATAAGTCTTCAGCCTGTCTGTCACCTCTCCGGCTTCATGTCGCCTACACTGTTTGCACATACTTTTGAGATTTTCCTTTATCTAAATAGGAAGTGAAGCTATTTGTAGTTTTCCTTAGATTGAATAACTTTTAAACTTTATGTATAAAATCCAATTTATTTTGTTTTAAGCAACTTAATTTTGTAATGTCTTTCATCAGTATCGGTTAAACTGCTGGATAAGCAAATTGTCAGGAATTATTTTCTCACTGTGTGAAAAGAGCAGTTCCTGAGCATGGTGGTGCAGGTAGTTTCAGTGTGGTACAAGGCCAAAGACAGACTCATGACATGTTACTGCCATGATCACTGGTGGTACCCAGAAAAATGATGAAAGTTTGGGCAGTCTGCGTGAGCACAATGGCCTTGCTATAGAAAGCCCCAGTGGTTATAATCAGCCTATGCACATGGAGTTACAGGACCAGGGCCTGAAAGCAAGCTAGAGGTCTTAACGGAGATAAATACGCTGATTGTGTATTCAGTCGTGTTAAAATACTTCTAGATTAATACTGATAATCTGAACAAAACCAACTCTTGTGTACAGAGTACAGACAGTAAAACTTAATTCCAAGAAAAGTGAGAAACTTAGTGCTTGTGAGGAACCTGTTTCTCATCTGCTCAAGTCTTGGAAGCAAAAAGAAGTGAACAATATTACATACCTGAACTGATGATGCATGGTACTTAGCATGTCAATTTATTTCAGACGGCGTTAGTATACACTGCTTGCAATATAACTGCTTCTATGTGTTGTTCTTGCTATGGTCATTCCACTTACTCATATCCTTAGTGAAATAGGCATGCTAATTAGATGTTGTAAAGCCTGTTACCAACAGGTATGTTTCCCTGTCAGTGTAAAACTATCCATTCTAAATACTTTAATTGCCTATGAACACGCAAGCATGTCTTCTCATATATTTTTGGGATATTTGCCTGCTTTTCAGCACTCATAAGTATGAAACAGGAGCTTGATATAGCACTTCAGCTGAGGGCAGAAAAGATGCACAGTTTTGAGTTTGATCTTGCTAAAAGAAAAAAAAACCTGACAAACCTGCAATAAATTGTTTCCTGCTCCTCACAGGGTTGACTAATAGTAAATATAGCTGTTAGGGCTTCTTCAGTCAATTGTATTCATGGTTTTATGACCCAGTTCTCTTTTCTTGCTGAGAAAGAAGATATCTGTCATCCTTGTAGAGGTATAAAAGAGCCACATACGTAGTTGGAAGGGTTCATCGATGCCTCAGTGTTGCCATTGTATTGGTGTGGTGATTATAAGTGTGGAGGGAAATGGAATGTTTGGCAAAAGTGAATGTAATCTAGTCAATACCACCTGGAGCAGCAAGTGTTTATCCTGATAAAATGGACACAATTCTGATAAGAAAGTACAGTTCAAGGCAGCTCTTCTAGTGGAAATAAATACAGACCTTGCACAGAACTTGCAGTAGCTTAGTCTGTCTCCATGCATTTCACTGCTGTATGTTAACTGCTCCTGAATGTCTTTTTTTTGTGCAACTTTGCTGGATTCCTTCACTGAGACCAGGGCAGTTAGGAATCAGATATCTGCAAAAACTTCTGTTCAGAATCAGATGGTTATATTTATATATGAAGGAGCTGATTTGGATTCCAAACTCATCATCTTCCCAAAGTCTGCTCAAAGGAGAAAAAACCCAAACCTTGTTCATTTGAGTTTAAGAGAAAGTCAAGGTTCAAGCACATCTTAAAAGTAGAATCTTACGGAGTTTTAAGGGTCCTTATGAGCAAGACTGAGTAGTCAGTCACCTGGCAACTAGTGGTCAGTCTGAGGCCACTACTGACTAAAATCCAATTAGGGGATTTATGATGCATTAAACTAAAATTGCTGGTTATAGTTCCATAGTTAAGGTTCTGAATAGAAGAGTAAGTTAGAAACAGCAACTGAAATCTGCTATTAAATTATGACATATGCTGTATATAATTCAGTTTACTAGGCTGTTGAGAAATTTATAAAAAAAAATACTAGAAAATGTTATTCGTAATCCATTCTTACTCATTTTACTGCAGCATATTGTATGAATTGTGGTGCTGTGGGAGGTCAGAGTAAGACCTCATTATTGGATACTGTGGTTAGTAGCTCATGTTTTGAAAAAAAGATACAGAAATTTCTTCAGATCAGGAAATAAAAGTTCAGCATTAAATTTGTCTGGCAATTTAAAGACCTGCAGTTAGAACTTAGTAGCCATAGCAGGAAAACATGGAGAGCAATTTTTTTGCCCTGGACCAAAACTCAGGTTTGGCTTTTATCTGGCTGTTTTTCATTTGTATAGAAGAGGTTCCAGAAGAGCTGCCCATATCAAGGTATGGCATCAACACTTGAAAATTTACCGGCATCTTTTGCCTTCCATTAAATGGTTCATCTTCCACGTAATCTTGTTGGGTTTTTTTCTCCTCATAAGCTCACAGACACAGTAATGTTATATTCATATCTTTTTTAGACTATATATTTAGTTACAGTATTCTGTCAGAACAAAACCAAATGCTGCCACTTAAGATTAAGAAAATACTGGTTGCATAACAGTGCAAACATTCAAGATATATTTGGAAAGGACTTAAAGCTTCAAAGAATAAGTCTGTTTACAGTTCCAAGAAGAAAAAAAAAAAAAAGCCAGGTAAAGACATGCTCTGAAGGTAGGATTAGACAAGCACTCAGTAAGAGCAAAGCCTTTCTTTGCAATTCTGTGTGATTGTAAAAAGTATGTCTTCTTTTCTTTAGCTGTAGGCAAAAAAGTTTTTAGATTGGAAAGGTCCTTTACTTTGGGGCAGGGAGCGTATCTGTGTTTTGCTTCTACTAAATGCAGTTGTTTCAATAAATTTTCTGCCTTGTTTTCAGCACCTAAATACCTCCCTGAAAGTTAAAAGTTGAACATAAGGCAGCTTTTATAGGGAAGAGAGTGTTTTTAGGTGCGTGGGGTGTGGGATATATTATTTTATGTATTGAAATTGCTATTTGGGGACTTTATTATTTACCTTCTAGAATTATTTGTAAATTGGTCTCCTAAAGAAGCATTTCTGACAAGTTTATCAACTTTGAAAAGTTGCTATGGAGTTGGAACTTGGCAAGTACAGCATCCGTGTTCAAGTAGTAAGTTATCCAGTTATGTACTGCTTAGTCTGACCTTGGCATGCCAGACCTTAAACCAGAAAATCATTAGACATGTATCTTACCTTATTTTTGTATTTATTTCCAACATGGAAATATCAAAGGTTTGGGTTAGTATCCTTGTTTCATAACCTGTTTCTAGACCAACAACAGCCAACCTACTGATACTACATGCCATGATACTTAAAGACTGTAACAGCTATGCGCCATGGGAAGGGATCACATTCCTATCTCCGCTTCTTCTTCTCAGCTGTACACACCGACTGTGCTCCTTGCACAAGCTGTGTAGTTTTTCCACCTTTTCAGCAAGCTGAATTGGCTCAATAAGAGGTTGGGCAAGTACCAGACCAGCATGAGAAAGAGGAAGGGAAACTGGGACCACCTCATTTGGTGGCAGTCAGCTATAGATTGATTCAATTGGGTGAAACTTCACTCTGAGGTCACTGGCTGATGTGGTTTTGGTCACATTTGCCACGCTAATCATCACCTTGAGGGTGGAAGGGAAATGCCCTACCTTCATCTTGTCAAAGGCTATGTGAGTTTTTCGCTACTAGGAAATAATGTATTTGCTGGGATCATTTGAGCATCTTTCTTCTAATTAATTCTGCTTAATTTCTTGGTATTGCTAACACCTTAATGTGTTACCGCTTGAGAAGGAGTTCAGTTACTTCTCTGCCAGCCTCAAGGGATAAAATAGCTTATTGTATATTAGATTCAAAGATTTTTATAGTTATCTGCCTGTAAGAGACTTACTGGACTGATCTATGCAGAATGTCAGATGAGATGGTGTAATAGTCTCTTCTGGCTGTACTCTGCTTGACTACTTCATGGCTACCTTCAGAGCACTTCCAAATAAAAGCAGAAAGACAATGGAATGTAGGAGTTTTAACACCTACATCATGTCCAAGAAGTTTCAACTTGACTTTAACTGTAGCAGCCTTCATTTCCTTAGCTTGTCTCTTACCATTAGAAGTTACCTTTCCAAGGGTGTAGTATGTGTTCTCAGAGGTTTGTGCTAACCTAGTGATATAATTAGCCATTACAATGTTCAGAGAAGCCGACTAATTATAATATACTGACTGGCATTAGATTTGAATATATTAGCTGAATATGATTATTTTGAACATTCTTAAGTCAGCAATTCCTATTATTTTCTTATGTTAGCAGCATATTGCTAGCATTCTTGATAAATTACCTAGAGTGGTTTCAAATAATTCTGTTACTTTGGGAGGATTAATTTATACTTCTAACTGTTCAGCCACTCTGCATCTCATGCTAGCTCATGTAAGGAGAGAGAGATTGAGTAATAACCTCAGACAGTAACTATAACTGTATAAAAGTCATTGGAATGTAATCGGGCTCTGCTTACTTCTTTTTTTATCTCCAGAAAAATACTGATAGAGACTTCTAAGAAGCTGTACCATCCTAGAAGGGACATAAGTAACAACATTAACATGCCTGCCGTGGCCTCTGTACCTAAGGAGCTGTATCTCTCTACTTCATTGGAAGATCTCAACACAAAGATAGAAATAAAACCTGAAAAGACAAGTACAAAGAGGTATATATAATTTATTTGTATTAATATTGGAAGTATTAGTCCTACCCTTCTGAGCAGGTTCTGGAAGAACTATGTTGTGGATCTAAATTTCTTCAGTTATTTTTATTAGCTATAAAATTGTTGATAGCCTTATGTATAGATCTCTCAGCTATCACATGGGATATGATTACTGCCTACAGAAGGTAACTTGACGTACTGCCCAGACATGACTTGAACGGAGCATAATGCCCATGAAAATTTGTGCCCCTTGAGAAAAGGCTACATAAATGCAAATTCTTAAAAATGATAAGTTTAGCAAATATATGAATATTTTACCTCCAGCATTCTTAGACAATTATTTAATTTTGTCTTACTATAAAGTAGTATTTCCTCAAAAAAAAAAAAAAGGTGTTTTTAGAAAGGAAAAGTACTTTTTCCTATATCTCAATATGCTATTTAATTATGGGAGACTTTAAATAAGGCTAGTAAACAAACTAGCAAAGAGGAACATTATTTGGAAGAGCATGATTGTAATTCATATTTAATAAAAGCCTTGTATTAAGATGGTAAAATCAGACACTTACAGACAGAAGCTGTGGACACTTAAAATGGCATCTTTTAATGAGAAGGTGTTTGGGAACAAGTCAGCAATCACCTACTTTACTTTTATTTCAGTTATGTGCAGAGCGCCCTTAAGATTTTCAAGGCAGCGGAGGAAAGCAGATTGGACCGAGATGAAGAAAAAGCTTACATCCTGTATATGAAATATATGTCTGTTTATAACTTTATTAAAAAGAGACCTGATTTTAAGCAGCAACAGGTATAAAAGCTTTCTGACTGACCTCTCCTGCATTGGTAGAAGTAGTAGAAATACAGAGAATTGCACTAATGCATGTTCAAAGGATTATACTGGTATTAAGTAAACTTATGATGATCTCTTTTCCTTTCTGTTTTTGACAAGTCTGTTGTTAATTGCTTTTACAGTTTGCTTTTAATATACATAAGGTGTATAAATTGCAAGATCTGTGACTGTTATTTTCAGGGAGAGGTATTTCTCTCATCTTTCTCATGCCACCTTTTTTGGTGCAGTTGCCTTGCTAGCCTTTACTTATTAGTGCTATGGAATAATTTTACTTACAAAATTATGTTTGAGAGGAAAATTATTTTGATTCAAAACAGTTCCTTTTGTTGGCATTAATAGCATTATAATATCAATTCTCTGCACATTAGTGGCTTTTAATATGCATGTAAGTAGGCATTATTAAGTTGTACTAGTAATAAGTGAGGTGATGCTTGTAATTTTAGGATTATTTTCATTCAATTCTTGGACCTACAAATTTAGTAAAAGCTGTTGAAGAAGCTGAAAGACTGTCAGACAGCCTTAAACTCAGGTATGTGAATACAGTTAATAGATAAGATGTTGTTCATTGTACCTGAAGCTTGTGCATGTGCAATTGCATATTTTCATGCTATTTGGAAGTAAGGGATTGCACTTGAGTAGACCTTAGATACCCAAAACTGTTGAGTTCTCTAATTATTTATTCACAAAGATCTATTATTAGAGATAATTTTCATCATCATATACTCCAGTTACTTGCCAGTGTATACATTGTCTCTTAATTCTTGTAACTATGATTTGTTGATATTGTCTCCTATTTTTGTTTAATGACTAATAAAAAGAAACCACAAGATATAAACTATATATATATACACATGCACACACACAAGATGATCAAGAACCATTTCCTGCTTACCCTTTTCATCATAAGGTCATCTGAAACCAAGCACACTAATGGATATTCCTAATATTTACATACATTAAAAAGTACTCCTAGCATGGATTTAATTTACACTAACAAAACACATTTTTGATTCTGTAGCTAGCTGCTACACCTTTTCTCTACCTCTGCCACATGCAGCAGCAGTACATGTGGAAATGCACAGTTTTGCCTGTATGTAACTGAGCTGATGCTAACAGGCTTTTTTGGTAGTTTATTTACAATTATCAAATATTTGTGCTGTAAACCACAAAACAGTGTTGATTAGAAGTTGTAAGGTAGAACCTACCTTTAGGTGATACTTAGTGCAGTATATCTTTCTTCAGCCTTATCTGCTTACATCCTTAACTACTATCTTTATCACCCCTTTCTCACCCTTTTAGCATTTCCCCTTCAGCTAGGCACATTTCCCTTTTCTCCTCCCCCAAATATTACTGTGAAAGCTTATTCTATGTCCTTCAAAGTGCTTAATTCTTAAAGTTAGTTTACATGAACAAGAAAGTAAGAGTAGTTACAAGTGTATGGAAAGAGACTTTCCAAAGATGTCTAATGATACTATGTGTGAAACGGTCTTTAGGTTTTTCTTATTTTTAATTCATAGTCTACAGAGCTATGAATTCACTGTAAATGCTGACAAAATTATAGAAACCCAAAATAGAGACTAGTGTTTAGTAACTTTTGGCTTTTATGAAAAGAACAGAGTTCCAAAAGTTGACACAATTAATAACTTCCAACTACTCTGGGCGAAATGTATATAAAGAGAATACAAATGAAACATGAATCCTGTGTAACTACAGAAGTGGTTTCAGGGAAATTATTTGTGCAATTTCTTCTGCAAATAGTCTGAATGTTAATTGTTAACTAAAGTGGAGCTGCTGAAACGTCATTCGTATAGGAGCAGGAATAGCTATGTGAATGACCCACTCTGTTACTCTGTGCTTCAAAGGTGTATATGGGAAATTGATAGGTAAATGTTCCATATTGACTGAAGTAAAATAAAATCTGAAATACGCTTTAGTGCCATTAATTCCAGATGAGAACAAAATGCTCTGTTCTAACTTATGATGCCTTTGCCAAATCAAAAAACCTGTTTAAAAAATAAAATTGCAGTCTTGCAGCCTCCTGTCAGTGTCCAATTAGTGGAATAGACTTGGAGGCAGAATTTGATTTAATGATCTAGTTTATTAACACAGTACTTCTGGTATGAATTACCGCTCTACTGTTGTTGTCATTTTAATCCTGATTAGGGAACATCTGATTAAAACAACCAATTCATAGTACAGTTCAGTGTTTATGATTCACTGCTTGGTTCAGTCATTAAAATAGTTGGTTCAAAACACTGGCGTTTTGTTTTATGGATCATTAGTAACCCTTAAGCTTCTCAGTTATGTTAAATAGAATATAACAGTGATGGGACTGTGCAAACCTGCAGTTGGTGATGTAAAAGCTGTAGTTTGGAGGTCAAGTTTGATTTACAATATCATGATTGTCCTTACAATGGCAAAAGGCTGGGAGGTTAATTTTAAAGTCTAAGGCTTTATGAAAAGGACAGCTGTTTGCAAGACCTAGGTCCAGCAAAACTCTCAAGTATACATGATGCTTGCATGGACTTCACTGTAGCTCCAACATTTGAAACAAACAGCAGGGACACAGGTGAGGACATAGCTATAATATAGCCAGCTTACATTCTGAAGGTGACTACTACCAGATATATAAATAGTTCTGAACCAACTTCTTAGAAAAAGGAAATTTAGCTAACTAGGCTAACTTACTCCTAACTGTAATTGTTAGCTCTCTTGCAAATCCAAAGAAAATACCTGGCATGATTGTTATAATATACTGAAGTTTACCTTTAAGTCACCAATACTTACTCTTTCCTCTATAAAATGAAAAACCTGTGACACCATAGCTAAGCATGGCCGTAAGTTTAGATTAAAAAAATAACAACAAAAAAACACCCTTAAGAGCAATGTCTGTGAAATAGGACCCAGAACAGGATTTAAGAATAAGAAAAGCAACCCAAGAGTGGGAGAAATATCATGCAGTCATGGAGGAAGATGTTGGACATACAAAATAGGCAATACTTTATTTTTTATTTTTTTTTTTAAACTTTAAGTACTTTTCCTCAAAGTCTTGATGATTCTGATGTTGATCATGCAGCTGAGCCAATAGTGTAATGTGGAAAGAAAAGGCTTTTGTTTTTCCCCCCGTAGATATGAGGAAGCTGAAGTTCGGAAAAAACTTGAAGAGAGGGACAGACAAGAGCTGCAGAAAAAGCAAGAACCAAAAGATGATGGAAAGAGTTCAGCCAAAACCTCCTCAGAAAGTGTTGTGGATTCCAAAGGAAAAAGCCAAAGGGTAAATAAAGATGTTTACAAACTCTCTAATATGGTCTAAATGTATATCTTTAATCTAGCATTTGATTTCTGGGAGTAGTTCAGAGTCATGTGGGACTTTCTTAAATTACCTTACACACCCCATAAACCTTCTTTGACATACCTTTGGAAGCTGATGAGTCCTACCAACCTCCAAGTGTAGCAGAAGATAGAGTGTTTTTGTAAAGTTAAATTCTATTTTATGTTAGAACTAGCTAGTGTTAAGAAACCCAATGTAACGCTAATAAGCTGATGTTATGGGTAATGTTTCCTGTTTAGGAGAGAGCTGACTTTTCAGCAGCATATCAGGTGATGTTGTCCTAGGTTGTATTGGCTTTTTAACTGGCTTCTGTCTAGGTAGAGCAGCATCCTTGGTGTCTTTTTAGTACTTTTATCAATAACGTATCTTCTTTAGAGGAAGCTTCCTTTTTCTAGGTTTCTTCCTGTGGCTTACAAGTCTGATCAGTTTCCTTTTTGCTCTGTGAGAGTCGGCCACCTTGGTTCTGAGTATTAGGTATTAAATTAACTTCTTTTTTTTTCCCAACACAGATTAATGGTGAGAGGAAGCATTCACTGGAGAGAAAGGATCAGTCTGACAGTCCAAGTGGTAAGAGATGCAGTGTTCACATAGGTGTGAAAAAAGTCTTCATATGACTATGCACCTATCACCTGAGCAGTTGCAATTCTTTTCAGGAGTTATTTCAGAGGATTTTGATGAAATTCTAGCATCCTGCATTTTAGTAACAGTGACTTAGTAATTAATTAAGCTCTGTGTAGCAGGCTTCATTACTTCTGAGCTTAAAAGGCTGTACTTAGTTTTTCAGCAGTTTAATAACTAAAGATGAACTAGCGCTAGTGATGTGGTCAAATGAGGAAGAAAAATGTCTCCTTAATTGATAAGAGAAAAATCTAGGCAAGGCTGAAATGTATCAGCTTTCTCTGATACATTAATAGTAGCTAAATAAGAAATTTTTCCGCTCCTCTCCTGCTCTACTGCTTTTTGTTCCCTTGATAAATACGTGAAAAAGTTGTTCTTTACTGAAGAGGAACATGTGAAGCATGTAGTTTACAAATGGTTGCCTATATAGCTTGGTTTAAATGAGACCACAGAAAGTTAAACTAGTTTATCACTGAAGTGTTCAGTATTGTCTAACTCAGCAGATCAGGCACTGGTCACCACAGTAGTGGGAACAAAAGGTCCAGTGTGTTGATTCTATAGCATCTCACCTCCATGACAGTGTGACTTCTCTCTTTCACGTGCGCGGCGTTGATTGCAGCAGTCAGATGTGATCATAGCTATCTCCATTTATAATGTAGCTTTTTACATCTAATTACTTCTCTGTTTAAAGGAGCAGTCACAGCTGAGAGATTGTTTGCAATGATGTCAGATGAAAATACTAAATTGCTTATAATGGATGCTCGAAGATTGAAAGATTATCAGGAATCCTGTATTCCAAGATCTGTCAGTGTCCCAGAAGAAGCAATCCGTCCTGGGTATGAAATAATGTTAAATGATAGTGAAGTATTTAATTTTATAAACTGACTGACTGAAAAAAAAAATATATGCTTTTAAGGCTTGTACAGTTGGTTTTAAAGTGCCTGATACATCTCACCCACTGGTATGTATCTGGACAGCTCTCTTCTTATATGGGCTGACTTCAAGCCAACACGTATTTATTTTATCCAAGCTTATAAACCTATATGGATTGTATACTGTTGGACAAAAATGTTACTAGTACATGCCTTTAAAATGCATGTTAATACATTTCAGAGTTACTGCTAATTGGATTGAAACTAGACTCCCAGAGGATTCTAGAGATCCATGGAAAAGAAGAGGACACTTCGATTATGTTGTACTTCTAGATTGGTTTAGTTCTGCTGAAGACTTAAAGCTAGGAACAACTCTGCAGAGCTTGAAAGATGCACTTTTCAAGGTTGGCAAGTTTCACACTTTGTATTAATTCGCCTCAATAAATAAGGTCATAAAGCACCTATAATTACAGAGTATATGGAAGTCTTAATGACTGTTTAGGCAAACATCTTGGTTCAATTTTCAAAGACTGCTTATTTTGATAGCAGAAGTGTAGTCTGAAGTTTCACATTCCCATGCTTGTGCTCTAGTAGAGGACAGTGTCATTTATTGAACAGTTTTAACAGCAGAATGATTCAACTCCCCTCCTTAGTCACTAGTTCATGAATTCTAACTGACAGAGTTATTTGGGAAAGTACGTAGTACAGTTTGCCAGAAACAGTGTCACCTTCTTTCCTGTATTAGCAACTGTTATTCCTTCCTTGTGGAAGCTGGCTGACCACCCACACAGGCAGGCCACAAAGGCTGGCTGCTTTGCGGTCCTGTCAGCCAGGCATTTCGGTGAAGGAGACCCCAGAAATATTTTGAGCATGGTTCACTTTTCTGCATTATTGAATGTAACTTTTGGAGACACACAAATTTAAATTTGAGATTCATTGGTACAGGGGGCTTACAGACTCAGTATTAAGAAAATGTTCAAGTCAGAACTCTGGCTTGTTGTTCTACTCGTTATATAAATGGCTCTTGTGAAAGACTGTGCATCTTTCTGTTACCTGTTTCTGTTCAAGACTGGGATTCAGAGATAGTTCAGGCAGTTCTCCTTGCTTAGTGCTTTACAGAATATTCTCTGAGCCTCTTTGTCTTGCTCGTGTTCTAATACTGAGGGCCTTGGGAGGAAAGCAGTGTGGAGCCAGAACTCTCAAGGGTATTTCAGAAAGTTAACATTATGCTTTCTAAAGCCAGTGCTCCAGTCACTCAGCAAACTTACCAGATAAGAAACTGAAGCAAATAATACAATAAAAATACTTTTTTTTTCTGCATGGAGGATTGTTACTGAAGTAGTAGTAAAGTGGTTCCAAGTGCATTGGAAATATTCAGACCCTGTTGTAGGTAGAGCCAGGAACCTGTTTTAGGTATTCTCCAAACACAAAGAGGATCCCCGTTGCCCAAAGGGTTTTTGCAGCCTGTTTAATTCTTATTAAAAATCTCAAAAAGAGCATGTCTCAACATAGTAGTGAGACACAGAATTTTCAACAGCACTGTTAAGATGTAAAAGTCCTTTTTCTATTTTTATATTGTTTAATTTGAAACTTTTTCTTTTCTTACAGTGGGAAAGCAAAACTATACTGCAGAATGAACCTTTAATTCTAGAAGGAGGTTATGAAAACTGGCTCCTTTGTTTTCCCCAGTATACAACAAATGCTAAAGTAACTCCACCTCAGCATAGCAGGAGTGAAGCAGTGACTGTTTCTTGTAAGTATAAAGGATGACCTCCCTGCCCCCAAGTGTTTGTAATTAGTGGATGTATCTAATTCATTCAAATATGTTTGGAATGGCCTTGTTCTGGCTAAGTCTAAATTTTGGGGTGGAACATGGGGGTTATTTTGCTTTTGTGTTTGTAAGAGCTATCTCATGCTTCCCTCCTCTCCCCCTTTCTATAGTGGATTTTACATATCCATCCCTGGAAGAGCCAGCTCCTGTTCCACCTGTTGTTGCTATAAAGCCACCTCCAACAGAAGTGATTGAAAATGAGGAAGCGGGAGATAATTTGGAAGAGAGACTAAAATCACTTAACAGACCAAACATACAGAATGTTCCTGTTCCCAAGTCTGACAGTTCATTTGTAGTTAATCCAGTATCAATTACAAGAAGTATCCCTGAGGTAAGCAGTGTTTCTTTTTTTTCCAAGTTAGTATTGGGTTAATCTGTAAAACCCATCACAGAAGCCTAAACCCACAAGGAAACATACTCAGTATTTAAGCCTTCTACACAAGTATATTAGTATAGAGACTATTGGTGGTCTGTGAAGCCATGGTAACCAGTCTACAGAACTTCATGAAATTGAATATTCTTAACATAATTGCAGAACTTTTCAAGATATTTTTATATGAGCACCAGAGAAATTGAAGGTCAGCAATTGATTATTAATTCAGAAAGTCTGTAAGCAAACTTTTCTACTCAAAACATAAACAATGAAAAGCAGGGAGGGCAGTTAGGCCACAGCTTATCTTGGCTATTCCAAAAGTACACTTTCAATGACTGTATCTTCCTTCCAATAATAAAACATTTAGGTGCCTTGTGACTCTCAGCCTAGTGGTGAGAGTATAGGAATTTGTTTCTTCCTTTCATGGGGATAAAACTTTCTAAATATACCTTTGTAGAGTTCTTTCCTTTGAACTCAAGACTAAAGTCAAACTCTTCACTTTCATCCTTCTAGATGCTGCCTTTAATGTCAGCCAAAGGACCCTAAACTGTAAAATTTAAAGACCCTACTTCTGTCTTCCCTGAACTAGACAAGCTTTATTTCTCCACAGCTTCCACTTTAGCATCAAAACCAACTTGCTATCCTACTTGTTAGCATAAGCCACTCTTAAATACCTCTTTCCACCAAGCAGATCTGCTTTAATCACATGCTCTGTCACATGATTGAGGTCCAAACTCAAATTAGGCAGCCTGATTGCCCTAAAATACACACCTTTGAAATCTTGAAAAGAAAGAGTTGTAGTAATCAGTGCTTAATGCTGTTCTTATGGTTCTGTAGGGCTTGTTGGGTCTTACCTCACATCTAGAAGTTAAGTGATACCTAATTTTACTAACAAGCGTTTTCAATTACTAGATTTGATGAAATTGAAAGTTTACTATTTCTCTGGCAGAAGTCAACTTTATATCATCTTTGTTCTCTCATAAATCTCACTTAAATCAATCTTATCTAACAGAGCAGCAGTAGCCATAGTGAATTGTTGTTCTACACTTTGTGTTACAGGTTGATCGTACTAAAAAGCCTTCACTAAAAATCCTTGATGATAACAGACCAAAGTCTCACAGTACAGTCAGTGACAGTCAGCCTGTTGAGAATGGACGAATAGTTCCAGACCGGTCCACGAAGCCGTTACGGGACACAAAGAGCGTTCTGACAGAAGAAGAAAAAAGTCGTGTACATGCAGAAACTGCTGCTCTGCTAGAGAAAAACAGACGGGAAAAAGAAATCCGGGAGAGGCGGCAAGAAGAACAGAGAGAGAGACTCAAACGAGAAATAGAAGAACAAGAACAAAAAGCAAAAGAAGAGCAGAAAGAAAAGGAACACAAAGAAAAGCAACAGCAATCCAAAGAGGACAGAGAACAGAAGGAGAGGGATGAACAAATAAAAAGAGAAGAGGAGGAAAAGGAAAAAGAAAGAGCACACAAAGAAGCGATGGAAGCAAAAAGGCAAAACAAAAATGAACCAGAGAGCATTGCTGCAAAAAGGGTTGAGATTGACGAAATATCTGTGGAAGAAAGAGGAAAGGGAACCCGAACACCAGAAATGCAGAGACGGGCACTGGGTGATGTGTCTGTTTCAGGCAAGGTTAGTGAAAAAGAGAAAATCTTCACCAAATGGAGTAATTATCCAGGATTATTTCTGAGTGCATACTCTAGGATCAGTGTAGAAATTCATAATACATAATTGGATTCTTATTTAGGCCATTCTTACATAAATGTAACGGTGAAAGTTAAAACCAAGTAGTTAGGGTTTGTTTTGTTTGGGTTTTTTTGCTAGACAGCCTTGGTTCTTGCTGGTAGGTGGGCAGCATGGATAGGATAATAAAACTTCCCATTTGACATAGAGCTAGGAGGGATTGTTTGTAGTCCTCATGGCTGCAATCCTGAGTTTCAAAAAATTGAGACATAGTGGCATTTCATCTCTTGTACCAACCAGTAACTGTATATTACAGTGTTTAACACATGCTAGCACAGAATTACATTATCATCGCAAACTGTTTAGTGCCCCCAGCTGCATAAATGTTGATATAACGGGTTTTTTGACTGGTGTAGGAAGCAAAGCAATACCCTAATCTACTAATTTTGCTGAAAACAGTCCCATTCAGACTCTTCTTTTTTTGGGGGGGAGGTCACAGTTCTTCTTTTTCCCTCAGGTTCTTGGGGGGAAAAAATCCTCACAAAATTTCTGAGCGTAAAAATCATCAGAAACTATTTGTGAAGCTGAGTTAATAACAGAACAGATGTCTTAAAAACCAGTTCTCAAGAACATGTATTAGGATATTTTTCTCTCCCTTTGCAATTGCAGTTGTTATTTGACCAAATTTTGGTGCCTGTGTAATGCAAATGCACAAGGAAGCCAAAATAAATCTTCCTGAGCAGCCTTATCACAGTCATCCATGATCTTTTGAATGACAGTAACTTCACATAATCCACAAATGACAGCCTATGATAAAATAAATCCATAATGTTAGCTTCACAGTTTGCCTTTTTTGTGGAGAAGCTTTTTCACAGTGAGGCGTAAAAGGGAAAGAGGTCTTTCATTTAAAAACAAGTTGTAAACCCCATGGCTTTTAGGAGGTGAAGCAACGTAGGTGGAACTTTTGCACTTCATTTCTGAGCTGTTGAAGCTACATAACAGACTGTCTTATGTAACACAACATTCAACTACGAAGGCTATTCCAGCAAATTGTCTATAGTATAGACTAGGAAGAATAAAAATGATGTGTAGATACTTGCTCCAACCGCTACTTGTGGCACATGCATTTAACAACCCAAAAGGAAAATATAATTCTGCTTTTTTCCATATTTTGGTTTATCAGCATTCTTTTCTGACATTCCAGATGGAAATTGAAAGCTTTCTCTCAAAATCTTTTACAGCAAACTGGGGTTAAAGGACAACCAGAGAGTGGAGCTCAAAAGCCAGGACCCCTTATAGAGGATTCTGAACAAGATACTGAAAGACTTAAAGTAAATACAGTGTGTTGTATGTAGCCAAAACAATCAAGCACAGATACTTTATGATTATCATATTATGTTAAATTCCACCTCATTTCACTTTTTAAAGTCATCATCTTAAAACTATGCTGTGTTTGCAGCTGTTTATTTGCTTTTTTCATGTCATTTATCTGAAAAAAATATTTGAAGCTTTCACTAAGTCTTCATATGTTTCTGGTAGCATTAACAAGCATTCCACACTTGTTCATCATTTCATGCATACTCCTTTGTCTGCCACTTTGAAAGGGAGAAAAGATCATCCTTATGTGTTTAACAGAAACACATACTGCTAATAAGTAGCTTCTTTAGGGAAGAAATGGAGTATTCAGACTTTTGTGAGGCTGAATTGTACTTTTTTTTTCTGAAGCATGTCAACCAAGGGGTTTTGTTTAGGTTGAGTGATACAAACCAGTAGTAGTAGTATATTACCACTACAATAAATTGTATTTCCAGTTGTAACTGAGGATTTCTTATTGAACTGTTTTTCATTGAATCATGTAACTCTACAGAGGAAGCAGAGGCAGCTTGCTGCTCTGCATCAGTAACTGCACATACCTGACCTTTCTGTTTGTTTATTAGTCTCTGCGGGAGCCATTAATGAGAGCACGAAGTGAAGAAATGGGAAGGATAATACCAGGACTGCCTGCAGGCTGGGCAAAGGTAACTATCTCTTTTGATAGTATAACCACATTGCCTTTTGCAGTTTTGTAATGCATTTCAATTATGTCTTATTTCTCAGTTAAATCTTGTTTGATTCTGTTATTTTTTTTAATTACTATTTTTTCCCCTTTAACTTCCACATGATTATATTCTGAATTGTAACATTATTTATAATGGAACTAGGAGACCTCATCTGGTGTTTCTGGTACTAAGCAGTTGTTATTTAACATACATTTTGGTGAAAGTGGTGCCTTCCAGTAAATTTAATCCTTTAAGGGTTGAGGCCAGTCACCACTGTTAACATCTCAATGTTTAAAAAACTCATGCACTGTTCTTACAGTAGTTTAAAAATAGGTAAGTAAGTTAATGATGGATTTCTACTTGGTTTTGAAACAATTTGTGTTTTCTTCCCCAAGTTTCTGGATCCAATCACTGGAACATTTCGTTACTATCACTCGCCAACAAATAGTGTTCATATGTATCCACCAGAAATGGCTCCTTCATCCACTCCTCCATCAACCCCTCCAACTCATAAACCCAAGCCACAGGTGACTGTTGAACGAGAAAGAGAGCACTCCAAACTGAAGCGCTCCTACTCTTCCCCAGATATAACCCAAGCCATTCAGGAGGAAGAGAAGAAAAGAATTCCAGTAACTCCTGCAGTCAATCGTGACAATAAGTATGTTCAATAAGTTACACCACAGTTCATGCATATGACAGTCCTATAGGACATCCTTTGTGTTTGACCAACTGAAATTCATTAATAGTTTCTAAGGGGGTTTGAAAGGATGCAGGACTGATAGACCTAAATTTCATTGCTAAATATTCAATGTATAGGGAGTTACCTTTTGAAAATTAATGTCATTGTAAGTTATTAACATACATTTCAGAGGTCATAGTGTAATTGGACAATAGTTGCTTCTTAAGCTCTGGTGTTCGTGTTAATATATTAAATACCAGTCTTACGAAATGCAGTTTTCAGTTTTTAAACTGGGTTGAATCAACAGCTAATTCTTTATCTGAGAATTAAAAAAATACCCCAAAAATCCATTGACAACTGCTGGAGCCTATAACTCAGCCTTATTATAAGCCAGTGGATATGGCTTTCTCACTATGGCATTGACTGGTTTTAAATACCTTAAACGGCATTTGGTGACATCTTGTGCCAGGGTATTTCATTCCCTGTGAGGAAGGGTGCTTCTGTTGGCTTATGTACATAGCCTTGTCAAATCTGAGGTTCCTGAAAAATAATTCCTTCCTTCCAGACCAGTCCGTTACACTAAAGCAGAAATTTCAAGACTTTCGGCATCACAAATTCGGAATCTCAATCCAGTGTTTGGGGGATCGGGACCAGCTCTTACAGGACTTCGTAACCTAGGGAACACTTGCTATATGAATTCCATATTACAGTGTCTGTGCAACGCACCTCACCTGGCTGATTATTTTAACAGAAACTTGTATCAAGATGATATTAACAGGTAACCACCTCGTCCTTTATAACTGAAGGAAAAAAATTGCCTTTACGATAGTTAATTCAAAAAAATCACTCAGTGGGGTTGGGGCTTGGTTGTTTTTTAAGTGTGAGACAAATGATAACTTCAAAGAGTATGTGCGTGAGTGACAAAATAGCTTTTACCGGGCACTCTTAATTCAGTTATGCTCACCACACTGAGAGATACAAGTGTCTAGACTATCCTTTGCTATTTAAATAGCAGTTTACAAAACAAGCTGGAAACAGCTGTACCTTCTGTCAGCCCAGTCTTACATATGGAACCAAATTACTCAAACATTTTAACTCACTCTAACAGCCAGTTTTTCTTGGTCTTAAAAAATGACTTTGAAACTGGGATAACTTTTTTAGTTAACAATAAAAGTAAGTTATTTGAAGGGTTTATCTTTTTTTGTTTTTTTTCTCTTTAATTGCATAGGTCAAATTTCCTGGGGCATAAAGGTGAAGTGGCTGAAGAGTTTGGTGTAATAATGAAAGCTTTATGGACAGGACAGTATAAATACATCAGTCCGAAAGACTTTAAAATTACAATTGGGAAGATTAATGACCAGTTTGCAGGATATAGCCAACAGGACTCCCAAGAATTGCTTCTCTTCCTAATGGATGGCTTGCATGAAGACCTAAATAAAGTAAGCAATACACTTGTAATAAATCTGACAGGTGATCAAAAAAAAAAGAAACTTAAAAACACCCTCTTATTTTAGAAGATTGTTACTGGAACCATGTATAGAAGGAAATGAGAGTTTTCAGAATTAAAGAAGGAAATTAGCTTGAAACAGTATAGGGTACTGAAGGGATTAATGGAAGACTAGCTAGGTAAGAAATGGATGGCTACTCTGATATGTTTAAATATTCTTGCAAATACTCAATAGTATGTTTGTAGAGATTTCCTATTTTTATATATGTTAATGTATGGTTATGGTGTTCAAACTTGTGTTATACAGGCTGACAACAGGAAAAGGCACAAAGAAGAAAACAACGATAATCTTGATGACTTCAGAGCAGCAGAACTAGCCTGGCATAAACACAAGCAGCTCAATGAATCCATTATTGTGGCACTTTTTCAAGGCCAGTTCAAATCTACAGTGCAGTGTCTCACATGTCACAAGAAGTCCCGAACCTTTGAGGCTTTCATGTACTTGTCATTACCACTTGCCTCTACTAGTAAATGTACACTGCAGGTACGGTGGAACTAGAGAAATGGTTCTTGAAGTACAAACATTTCACTGTGACATAATTATGATGTTGCTTCTGTTCAGCCTCTTCAAAGAGTTGGTCATTATTGCAGCTTAATTTACACTAATCTGAAACACAAACATTTGTGAGCCCTCCATAACTTTAGAAGAATTAAAAACTTTTAAACAAGTTTTAAATATACAAGCAGGATGGGAATATTGAAAGCGCAATAGCAGCAAAGACATGCATAGCATTTGCTTTTGTAGATCATAGTATTAATATTCTGTGATTTCAAACAAAATGTTGTGTGTAAATTTCCAAGTACTTGAGGCTACTTAATGTCTGCAGTGAAATTTACTTCCACACATGGATTTCATTCACTTTTCTTCATTTTTATTAAACATAGCACTTGGATAATTGATGAAGGTTAATAACTGAATAGGAAACACATTTATGCTGCTTTCACATACACCTGCCCTTCATAATCTATGTCTGTATTTTGTTTTAGGAATGCCTTAGATTATTCTCCAAAGAGGAGAAGCTCACTGATAACAATAGGTTTTACTGTAGCCATTGCAAAATGCGAAGGGATTCTCTGAAAAAAATAGAGATTTGGAAATTGCCACCGGTTCTGCTTGTGCACTTGAAACGGTAAGAAACAGGGCCTGGTGAAAATTGATTAGGATGAAGTGACCAGGCTTTGATGGGGATTGATAGTTCCAGTGCGGTAGCAAACCCTTTTCAATGAGAGAAAGTTCTGGATGTGTTTCTAGTTGTAACATTGCAAGAATTCTGTTTTCACTTGCTGCTTCTTTCATGAGGCTGTAGTTCACAAAGCACCTTTACAAGTAATCTCTTTTCATTTGTGCTAAGAAACATGTGCAAGCATTAACAAAACTGGAGGCAGAACGCTTCAGTTGAGATCATATCCTGGTAAAAAATGGGAAAACAAACATATTTGATATTCTACAATAGCTTGTGAACAACCTGTGACCTGTAATGATGCTTTTTAATTCTCTAGATTTTCCTATGATGGAAGATGGAAGCAAAAGCTTCAGACTTCTGTAGATTTCCCATTGGAAACTCTTGACCTTTCACAGTATGTTATTGGTCCAAAGAATAACTTGAAGCGATACAATCTGTTTTCAGTCTCAGTAAGTAACAATGCCACACTTCAAAGTTCAGCTCATCTTTATGCCAAGACTTGGGTTAGCCTCAGGCAGCCGGGCTGCCTGCCTGGTGCACATTAAGTTGTATTCTAAAAAGAATGATCGGTATTCAGTAGAAGTCTCACATTCTAGGTAATTTCCCTAAAAAGGAATGAAACTGCAGCTTTTGAAGCCATTAATTCTTTTCTTCTATTTACAGAATCATTATGGCGGATTGGATGGAGGGCACTACACAGCCTACTGCAAAAATGCTGCGAAACAACGCTGGTTTAAGTTTGATGACCATGAAGTATCTGAGATATCATCATCATCTGTGAAATCCTCAGCTGCATACATTCTCTTTTACACCTCTTATGAACAGCGAGCAGTGGATATGGCCACGTAAAGTAGTATGGGTTAAGAAAACTGGTTGTCATTTTATAAGAGCAGAGTAGGTATGGGAATGCAGATAAACATGCAAAACTGCGACAGACATAGTTACCGCTACAGGGATGGTTGCAGCAGCTTTTCTGCAGGCAAGCTCTTTCTGGTCAGTATTAGTGCTTACAAGCCAGAAGACTGGTTAATAATGCTTGCGGTAATACTGCCATCTGTGAAACCATTTAAAAAGCATACTGCATTACTGTTAATTTAAGAAACAAATTATTTTTAGTCTGCTCCAAAATTAAATTCTAGCGTAGTCATCTGAAATCTATTAACAAGTAGTTTAAAATGTCTTAAAATCCCAAGGCATATCTTGATATTTTTTTTCTCTCACTGTTATGGCCTTTTCACATTTCTAACCTTAAGCTTGATTCTACTGTGAATACTCTAGAACGATGTAAACAGTTAGGAATGTAAGTGTACATATTGATTGCATACTTGCACATCAGAACTATGTATATAATAAAATGTTGTCCTTTTTGTGAGAATCTCCAACTCAGAGGATTGCGTTTATTTGCCAGCTCTAAGTAACTGCAACACTAAATAAAAAGGCAGAGCTGTGTTTTTGTTTCTGTTAGCTTTTGTCAATATTTGTGCACTTCAGAGTTATTCTAAAACAAGATTTTCCTTTTTAATTTTTTAATATAAATTTTCATGTACACATGCATTAAAAACCTTAATGAAGAACTGATTTAAAAAAATATATCCTGTTCAACCTATGGTTGGGTTTGGTGTTTTCATTCTCGACTAGTTGTGCAATGGTCAGGATTCCACATGACAGTCTGAATTACAGTCACACAGTTTAAAGGTTCCTCAGATGAAAAAACACAATTTTGTGTAGAACTGGTAAGTTTAGAAACTATTGTAGTTGTGTCTTAGGCACATCAGTATTTCCAAGAGACTGTAAGTCAGTATAGCTGAATTTTACTCAACACTAAAATCAGCCATACTAATCATTCAAGAAAGCAAAGGTATGTGCTTATTCCTACTTCCTGTGGAATGCAAATTGAGACCTTGATTTACTGCTTTAACACAACTCAATATGCAAATCCTCATCAGTGCTACCTACTGCGAGCTCAGAGCTGAGACTTAACTTGCTCTCACTCTCACCACAAAATAGATGACTTGCAAGGAAAAGTATTCATTGTCAAAAAGATGAAACCATCAAAAGTCTTTTCCAATGCATTGTTATGGTTTTTAAAAATGTATTTTTTTTCAGTTGATCTCTTAGGAACATTCAACATGAACTGTTACTGCCAAGGTTTCAGATGTGGCCTTTCTCCCCTTCAAATTCCTGCATTGAAGTCTTGTGGCATCAAATGAAATGCAACCACATATTAAAATGTTGGAAATCACCATCACAGGCTTCAGACCCAAATCTCTCCTGTTCCTAATCAGGTGACTGCTGAGCAACAGCTGGGAAGACAGCTCCCCAGGAGCCTTACCTTTGCCTATGCTGGCACAATGTAGTTGGGATTGGTTTTCCCTGAAGTGTTTTAGCACCTAAACACTGCAAGAAAGCTGCAACAATGCGGGATTTGCTGCAGCGATGAAGAGATTCAATTAGCACATGCATGTTTCTGAGATTTTTGCATAAATGCCAATTCTGGAGGAAATTAAAGTGGTTTTTGAAACAGAATTTACATAAGCAACCACCAGTCATCTGCTAGTCCGTAAGTTACTCAGTGGTTTTTCTTCTAATGAAGATATACTGAGAATGATGTAGGGAATCAGAAATACCTGTCAAGGAAAATTATGAAGCTTACCTATTTCCCTATAGGAAAAGGATTCTTTACATACCCTCTCAGCAGGACAGTCACCGAACCATTTCCCATTTTCACAATTAGAGGTTTGAATTATATTTGTAAGAATTAGGTACTAACAAGATGCTGATACATTGGTTTTGAACAGGAGTCCCAGAGCTGCTTCTACTTTCCTCCTCTCTAGCAGCTAAAGAAAATGTAAAATCCAAGGATCGTAACGCTATGCACAGAGCATTTCAAGAGTGATGAGGTTTCAGCAGAGTGACACTTTTACTAAATTACATGGCATAACCTTCCTGACATCAATAGACCATGGTATTACCCTAACACAGGCTACCTCTTCAAAACAATCATTTATTTTCTTTGCCACCATGCTTTCCTGATGCCTTCCCTGAAGGACTTACATTGATGGGGATTTTTTCTGCTAGTATGAAGATAATTTGTGAAGTCTTAATTCCACTCCAATTCAGATCTAGGCTTCTCATGTAATCCTAACTGTAACTCTCCCAGAGTAAGCTAGCACTCCTGCCAGGCAGATGTGCAGAGATCCACACGCAGCATTAACCGCTCCAGACTGTACATAGAATCATAGAATAGCTAGGGTTGGAAAGGACCTTAAGATCATCTAGGTACAGCCCCCCTGCCATGGGCAAGGACACCTCACACTAAACCATGCCACCCAAGGCTCTGTTGAACCTGGCCTTGAACACTGCCAGGGATGGAGCATTCACAACTTCCCTGTGCAACCCATTCCAGTGCCTCACCATCCTTACAGTAAAGAACTTCTTCCTTATATCCAATCTAAACTTCCCCTGTTTAAGTCTGAACCCCTTACCGCTTGTCCTGTCACTACAGACCTTAATGAATAGTCTCTCCCCAGCATCCTTATAGGCCCCTTCAGATACTGGAGGCTGCTATGAGGTCTCCACGCAGCCTTCTCTGCTCTAGGCTGAACAGCCCCAACTTTGATACATACAGTCCTCAAACCTATTTGTCCCTTTTGGTCTTGGAAAGGCTTCAGGCCAATACACACCTGTATTTGCTAAAGTATAAGTAACAGGCCAAATTCCTGCAAATGGGTATCACGGCTCTAAAAATCAACAGTGCACTGTTGAGTGTTTGTCAGGAAACAAAAGGTTACTTAAATTCTTTTAATGATTTAACCAAAATGTGACCAAATTCAGTGTATGAAATAGGAAGAACATTTTCATAACACCCAAACCATTCTCAATTTGAAAAGTCAGACTCACTGCCAGCCTCCCTTACAGATTAACTATTGCTGTTATTTGGCCAAGAAGGTAGCATCACAAAGGTCTAAGTACCTCTTGAATACCTGCCTGCTACCTCACAGCAACACAAAGGATGCAAGCAGCAGCTCCTAATTTAAAACGAACATTGTCAAGAGCTTTAAGATACTTTTATCTCATTTACTCATTAATCTTATCACGTTCATCCTCTGTGAGAGTTTTCAGCCCTCCCCTTCCTCCCAGTTTCTGGTGTTAGTCATAGTTGAGTTACCTCAAAGGTGGGCAACTGCTCTGACCCAGCATGGCAAATTCTACTTTTCCACACACAGAGTTACATAAATGCACCCAAGCCACCTTTCAGACTCATACGGACAGCAGAAGTCTGTAAACAAGAATAAATTTATTTTAGATTCTTTAAAGATTTAATGATATACAAAATGTATACAGTCTTATATCCTTATAACATTTCACCTTTCCCCATCAAACATAAACACCATTTAAACAGCTATTGTGTTCGTGCCTTAGGTCTGTATCTATAAGATACACTACTGAATAAAAAATTTATAGAGCTGTATACTGCCCTTTTAATTAAAAATTACAAATTAGTACCTATGTAACAAAAGAAAATCGCAGCATGAAACTTCAGTTGGACAACAGTTCTTCCTTGCTGAATGCTCAACAATATTTGGGACAGTTAAATTACATTTTATTGGCATGAAGGTGCATTGCAATCTCCCATACTTTACACGATGCTAATCCAACCCTAGTCTCTCTTAAATAAGTACCACAAACAACATAACATTAAAGATGTATTCTACACAATTTTAAATACATTTACAAGTTCTGTGTACATTCGGGTTTGATATACTGGTTTTACAAGCTCTTTGGAAGGCATAACTTCAGAAGCAGTCACTATATACGAGGAAAAGCACTTCCAACTTGTGTTCTCACAAGGCAACTTATTTGGACCAACACATACTATTTCTTCTATTCAATATGTTTATACCAGTCTATCATGGCTTTGTTACTATTTGACAGTGACCTGGTAAAATTGAAATGTGTAAAACAAGAAATTTCATTATGCACAATTAGGGCTCTATTCCTCACACGCACATAAAACAAAATACCAAAAACAAAACCCAAACCAAACAGCGTTACAGCTACGAAGCTGAATCAAGACTGAGGAGATCTGGGAGACTCTCACTACTGGAACAGATCAAGTTCCTACCCTTCAACCTCAGCCTACTGGCATCACATGTACACCTCATTTGGCTCTGTCCTCTTCAAAAGGCCAGATGAAAAGACATCTGGTGAGAAAATATTAGTGGAATACTTCCAAACCTACTCAAAGAATACCCTGGCGTTACAGAGGTAGGTGCTTTCTCCTGTCTTTTGCTGATTGACAGTAAGACAGCTGCCAAACAGACAAAGGCATTACCTTAAAACACCAACTACCAAGATCCTTCTGGTGGAAGGCTTACTGCACACCACAGGACTACAGAGAGAAAATCCTCCATGAAACCAGAACACAATAAAAAATAAACCTTCTGCTAAAAAGCCCCTTTAAAAACAATTCTGAGATACTTGTCATTATTCCACCTTCAAAATGAGCAGCCGCCACGCTGTTCTCGGCAGATGATTATCACAAGTTCTTAGGTCCTTAGATTATGAACCGGCCAAAATCCCACTCATAAGTCAGCAATCATCGTTTTAACACATCTTTCTTTAAATTACAGTGAAGGAAAGATAAGTGACAACTTTGTCACATCCCATGAAGTTTGGATGAAGCCGCTGATTTGGTCACATCATTAGAGCATCAAACGAATAGAATTAGCTGAATCGGATTCTTTGGTGCAGCTTCCAGGCTGAATTGTCAATTCAGGGGATTCATCCTGAGGAAATATGACCTTGTCAGGTGTGTAATCATTCCTCTTCAGATCTGTACAAACAAAACAAAGTCATATTGAATTACCATTTCTTGAGCTAGTAGAATCAATGGGGCGTATGTCTTTCAAAGAACGGGGTAAGCACATGTACTTGCAAAGAATAATTCCACTGTCTCAGAAGAGGATGTTTTTATCATGCATGTAATCAGAAGCTTAAAGCTCTGCTTCAAGAAGTAATGGAAACCTCAGAATTATTTTACTTATAGATATTACAGCAAGTACTGTGTCAGCTTCCCATGGAAATCAGGTCCTTCCATGATGTGTTTTGACATTACCAGGATTTACAACTCAAATTTACAATAAATTACATGTCTTCATGTGAGAAAGAAGCTTAAAGTGTGAAATAGGCAGGAATCGTGCAAGTTCCTTATGCTGTTCTGCTGGATCTAAAAGCCTGATTCAGAGAAACAATTTCAAGGTTTCAGATGAGCACAGTGCCATCCATGCAGCAGAAATATCTGGAATTGCTTCAACAGAACGAATCTCTGCAGACCTAGATGTGATTTTAAAAACCAACCAAAACCCAAGACACCCCAAACACCACAGTTCAGCTCAATTACTTCATCTGGGATTTCATCTTAAAACGGCACATCGCTTTAGAAATAAAGTTCTAAACCTGCTGTTTACAACTCAGTCCACTTGCACAGCACCACGTAACCATTTCTTTACATTTACATCATACAACATCTGATGAGCGTCTCAGACAACGCAATACAGCAACTCTTACCCGGAAGTTTAAGTTTCCTGCAGCAGGAATTACAGTGATGCTTCGCTCTGAAGTTTTTTATTGCATCCTCTCCCAAATTGGCCGGACCAAACACCATATCATATGACCTTGGAAATAAAGTGCATATCAGCATGGGTTACATGTGCTCACTGTTGAAAGCCTTACACTACTTTTCTTTACATCCTTCTTTAACCTTACCTTTTTTCTCCAGCTTTTATCACAGAAGGATCTGTCAAATTTTCACCAACACCTTCAGACAGCACATGAAGAAAAAGTTAAATCTGATACATTACATAAATGCATTAATATTGAAAAGCCTCAGCATCCTTCGCTATGACTTCTCAGCTTCCCCAAGAATAAAAGCAGAAAAAACCCAACACCCCAAGCCCAACGCAATCACAAATGCTACGTGATATTCTACCCTTACCAAAATTGCTCCTGAACAAGCACTTGGTACTTGTCAGATTTCTTCCACCTATTTTTACATCTGCCTGCAATTCCTAACTTCAGTTTTCACCGGCAACAAAGAAGTTTCCTATCTAGTTCTCACAGCCAGAATATCTGACACACAAAACTCAGGATAAATACAGTTACCACACTGGCACTACACGAATGTGCCAAACCCCAGAATTTCCTTATGGTGCATATTGTTAGGAAAATATACGTATACTTATATCTCTGTGTTGCTGTGAGATATAATGCACATCAGAACAACAAAGCTGATGAAGGACCTAGAGCACAAGTCTTGTAAGTTGCAGCCAAGGGAACTGGGTTTGTTCAGCCTACAGAAAAGGCAGCTCAGGGAAGACCTTGTTGCTCTCTACAACTACCTGAAAGGAGGCTGTAGCAAGGTGGGGGTCAGTCTCCCAAGTAAGAAGTGACAGGAAAAGAGGCAATGGCCACAGGGGATTTAGACTGGATATGATATGTAGATGTGGTGCTTAGGGACACACACGGTTGAGGGATGAACCTGGTAGTGCTGGGTTAACAGTTGGACTTGGTGCTCTTAGATGTCTTTTCCAACGTCAGCAACCATAGGTTCAGATTAACTAGACTAAAATGCACTAAAAAATGTTTGCTTTTTATTGCAGACATACACATTCTTAATAAAACGCTATCAAGAAAGAAATTCCCACATACCTTGGCTCCAATCCCAAATTTAAAATAAGGACATTACCTTGCAGATCTAGTACCAACAATTCTCCTCTTGTATACTCATACGTCCAGTGGCTGAAAGCTAGCATAACCTCCTCCAGCATGTTAGTTGGAATTATTTCATCACCATTATTGTTGTTGTATTTTCTGAACTCTCCAGTCATGCACTCTTCAACGGCAAACCACTGGCCCGCAGAGTGGCAATATAACAGGAAAACTTCCAGGAACCTAGTAAAAAGCATATTTAATGAATAGATTTCCAAAATAAATGGCAAATATATCATTGCTACTAGATTTTTATTTGCTTTACTAATAATTGTGTAATAGTTTCAAATTATTCAGAAGTCATTCATGTTCTTGCATTAGGTTAGAACTGGTGCAAAAAAGTAACAATTCAAAACACTGACAAGGATAACTCTGCTTGACACATTCATGGTAATGTCCTGAGACATCTCAATACCTTAATATATTTGATCTGTCAACAACCCTGCAGGCAGCTTCTGTGTCAAAAGCATGCCACATGACAGAAGTTTAAATACACTCACCTTGGAGAGTATGGAATGGATTTGGGCTTCATTTGATTGAAAGCAAAAGTGAGCTTCTGTGCTGCCCTCTGCTGTTGGATTTCCTGCAATGCAAAGCCCGTATGTCAGCTGCATCGTGACAGCGAACGTCAAGGAGGCAAAGGCAGCAGGAACAGCCAGCGTCCATTCCCACAAGACAGTGCGCCAAATTACACGATTTCTGAATTCTTCTTTAAATTATGTCTACATTTGAAGTTTTTGTCCCTTCAGCTCACACAGAATCCCACACAAACCTTTGTTTAAATAAGTATATACTAGTTTGAAGGGAGGGGGTGAGAGGTGCAATACTGATTCAACATACAATGCTTATGTTTAATAACTGACAAGGATAAAACTTACTCTCAAGCACAAGTGTAACACAGTATCCTCCTTATAAATACTTGACCAAGTATTGACAACTTCAGGAAGAAAAGACTTGATGATATAAAGATGTCCAGATTTCAGGATATCATACTCTGACCAGGTGCATACAACTTTAAGAGCTCGACGTAAGCCTCCTCCCATCTCCTCTTTACTTAAAAATTCAATTTTAGCACAGAGCCCTAGCTGTGACCAGGAAGACATGCTGTTGTTCAAGATGCTGGGAGAGCTTTCTTCAAGGCGATACACGGTGACTGGTTCACCTGCGTTACAACACAAAAAGCAAGTACGGCACTTCATTTTCCAAGGTTAAAAGCACATAAACCCTACAGTTTCTTAGACTTGAACATGCCACAACATTATGTTGTTACCAACATCCCAAATTAATGAAAAATTTAAACTACCCAGTGGGAAGACCACTCTCAAACTTCTTTCATACAGCAGCAACGTAGTACAGCAATTCTGTCCTAATTAGAACTATTTAGGACACTGTTCAAGCAGCTTTAAGAATGCTGAATGAATAAATGTTTGCTTACAGTTTATACAAACCAAGACAACTTAAAGGAATCAATTCAGAATAGTTTGTTACAAAAACTGTTCGTACAACACCATCCTCACTGTATCACCACTTCTGAGGACAAGTACAATTCTGTATTTTGCTAGGGACGCTGGGGAGGGACTATTCATTAGGGATTGTACTGACAGGACAAGGGGTAATGGGTTCAAACTTAAACAGGGGAAGTTCAGGTTAGATATAAGGAAGAAGTTCTTTACTG
>WYDI02008821.1:0-10751 GCA_009867235.2 Psittacus erithacus | reverse complement strand
TGAGCCACACACTGATTTATAAGATTCAGCTTAAACTTCTCCATCTATTTTAGAAGAAGGACTGAAAATATCAATGTACACCAGACACATAAATCTATTGTAAGTTCGTAATGAGTTTCAAGTGCCTCCTACCTTCACCCAGTGCTCCCCGTAACAACTCCTCTTTCAGTAGTTAGCTCTCTACTCGAGAATGCTGTCTGCATTTCTACAATCAATACTGGTTTATTTTCTTCCTTTAAATAGTTTTAAATGTATTTCATGTATTTCTGAACACAGTGATAACATACTGCAGTTTTTATTATTCTTGAAAAGGCACTGAAAGCAACACACTCAAAGCTTTAAAAACAAAAAATTACACAGTAACCAGTCAGGCACATAAGATTAAAACTTGGCCCAAATACTCCACTGCCAGGTAACTGAAGCCAAAAATAAAAAGCTCAGCTACAAAGAAATGGAATCCAGCCAAGTTAATTTAGTACAAAACCACAAAAAATAAGAGGGCAATACACCATGAGAGAACTGGATTTCAAATCTCTCATCTTTTCTGTGAAAGATGTGCAATACTGACAGCACAGATGGCACTGACTCAGTCCTAATCAAAACTAATGAAGCTGAACTTGGTACACAACCCGTTAATGAGCAGAATGTATTTTTGTTTTCCCATCCATTTGAAAGCTATCACACAGCAATAAAATCATTATGCCAGCACACTGAAAGTACAATGTATCATAATAGAGGTAGTATTTTGCGAACACCTGAGAAACCTGGTAGCAAATGATGAAAAATACAGATACAACTGAATTGTAGGTAGATGTCCTGTCCCAATATGAAGTTTAATTGGTATCACATACTATTAATCTTTAAAGGAAGAAGGCTTGTTCAGTTTTGTTATTTTTAAAGAAACATTGCAAGGCAACACACTTTAAAAAAAATTGACTCATTAGCATTTAAATTCATATATTGCACATACCCAGCAAAAATCATGGTAATGACCTAGATGACATTTCACCTTACTAGCAGCTACAGCGTTAAAATCTTCATGCTTGAGGGTCAGAGAAAAACACAGAAATATGTGGAATAACTAAGCAGACTTACCATGATCACTACGTCAGTGCTGCACGCAATTCAAAACTCAATGCCTGTATTTTTATTGGGTTGCCTGTAATTCTTTTTAAAATAAAAATATAAAATACTTCATAATAAACTACATTAACTACTCACTAGAAGACAGAAATGGCACATAGCTTAGAGTAAAAAAAAATAACAAAACCATATGACAAATGAATATTGTCAATAAGATAAAGTAAGGATATTCACCTCCAGCACAGATTACACACAGTGCATTATGCCTCCATTTCAAGTTATCAACAGCACTGTGTCTCCAGTTCTATGTTATTCTCTGAAAACATGGCTGTCCTACACAACGCACAGAGGGGAGAAGGAGGCTCTGTCACACGCGGCACTGGCACCGCAGCACAGGTGCCAGACTGAGCACCTGGCAAACACTTGCACAACACAAAAAAGGGAACTTCTCCTGCATAATACAAAACTTAAAATAATCTCTCCTTATTCTTTCTTTTCACAGACTCCCATCAGCTTGAAGCCTGGATTTTCAGGACTGCATGCATCTGATTGCACAAGTTACACTGCTTTGGTAGGAAATACTGTTTACAGCTTCTGACAGAAATGCCATCAAACCCCAAATCAACAACGCATTGCTAGATTACAACACTGAAAAAGCAGTGTTTCATCTGATGTGATTTAAAAAACAAACAGACCCCCAAACTTCATGGTGAAAACAGCAAGATTAGTAATTTTTAAAAACCCTGCTCCACCAAACTCCTTTTGTGCAAAAAAGTAAGAATGAGAATCACAGCATAAAAGATACTGCTAATATAATAATGATAGCATTTTTATTATTTTCATAAACATATATTGTGCCTTGCAATTAAAATTCTGTGTGCCTGAGTTACCATGGCAGCACAACTTCCACAGAACAATAAATTCTTCCAGCTCAGCCTCGACCAGTGCCACAAAGCTGTGAGGAAGACTGTATTTGAAGGGTTTTCAGGGTGACCAATGAAGAAAGGGCAGAAATCAAGAGGAAAAAAATAGCTGCCACTGCTTAGAAAATGCAGAAATCAATGCTAAGTGAAACTTCTGCATTTCCAGGGTGGCTTCTGAGGAATGCAAATTCCTCTCTCTCTCTTCCCTGCCCTCTGCCCCCAGTTGTCTTCTCAGACCCCTAATAGCTGAAAACAATCCTGACAGACTATTTCAGCAGTGTTCACCTCAGACAGCTTGGCCAAAGCTATAAATAGTGCCTGCTGCCATCTGCCATTCTATTCCTGTGCCAACGGCACTGCTGGCGCTGGGCTCGCACCATGCTGCCAGGCCTGTGGCTGGGGAGCCAGGAGCCGTGCAAAATCAGAGTACAAGACAGAGATAATGAGGTGAGGAACAAAAATGGTACCACCGTAATTAACTGCTGGTTGATATTCATTAGTATAAAGAAATCGGATGAATGCTAAGAGAACCTTAAAAAGTATAATTAATAATACTGCATACAGTCTGCAGGTTCTTTTCTTACTGTAACATTCAGGCACAGTTCCTCACAATGACACCATTCTTGCTCTCAGTTTCATGGAAATTAGTAATACATAAAAATAACCCTCAAATATCAACTGCAGGAGCCAAAAATAATCCAGTTGGGGAGCCAAATCTAACTTTCTGAATGAGTCAGCACCAAGAATGTGGAGTGAGTTTAGAGACCAGGGTTTGCTCTCTGCTCCCCAGACCCTCCGTGCTGTCCACCAGCACACCAGTGCACAAACACTGGGGACAGACCCTGTTATTGCCATTTCAAGAGACAAGAATGAGAAGAAAGCATCTTTTCACTTCCAGGGTAATCCAGACAGTTCAGATTTTCAGACGCAAACCATCATACTGTCAGTATCCCTGTAGTTCAACATCTTTCATGCAATGCCCCCCACATGGAATGACGTGACCACCATGGTTGATAAACACTTGATTTCACTACAGAATCGATTGCGTTTGCGTTGACTACAAACTCACTAGCTGACACTCCCAAGTGATGTTGCTAATTTGGGAAAAAGACATGAATTTCTTTTTTAATTTTTTTTTTTGGTCCCCCTCATTAAATACTTTGAGACTTGATTCTGCTTTCATCATGGTCAGAAGCAGAACTGCTACCGTTTCAGCAGTGCTAGGGCTTCACTGTTCTAAAATAAAAGCTACCTCTACATAAAGATTTTGACATTGTTATTCAGAAGCCATATAAAATTCAGTAATGAGTTTCTTGCATTTACAAATCTATGCTTGTAGAGTTGTTTTCAACAGCACATTTTGCTTATTTTTTTAAACAGAGTAGATCTGAATGTATTTAGTTCCTCAATATTCTTGATGCCTTCAAAACAGATCTCTCCTTTCCCTGCTTTTTCATGTATACATCCTATACAGCAGACCAAGGGAAGGGGTAATTTTTCTGTATTCAGCACTTGTGATACTGCATCTTGAATACCATGTGCTCTGTGTCAAGCCTGTCAGGACAGCGATGTATTAACAAAGTGGAGAGAGTGCAGCAGAGGTCCAACAGGACAGCTTGAGGGCTGAAACATATGACATAAGGAAAGGTCAGAGCTGCCTAGTTTAACCTGAGAAAGAGAAGGCTAAAGTGCAAGCTAACTGCAGTCTCTATCAAGAGGGAGGACACAGGGAAGATGCAGACAGATGCCTACATTTTTCTGTGATTGTCTACGTTCTATACTTACACAATCTTGAAGTAATTTAAATCAAAAACTTTTTTCCACAGTGAGTCCATATATTTTGTAACAGTATTTTTACACAAAAAATTGCTTAGACATAAACCATTAACTGCCTAGAGCCTTTTCGTTCAGAAAGAAAATAATATCATGTGTAAGCTTGTTTTGTTTACTGTATCAAGATCTTTCAAAAGCTGAGTAATTTTATAGCCTGTACATAAGTATTTCCAGCATCACTTAAGCATACTTATGTGTCCCGCCATCAAATTAAGCAAAATTGTTCCAAATATTTTTCTAAAAAATCATGCTAATTTCATTCTATGACAATGCACAATAAGCTCCACTTAGCTTGCAGTCTTCCAGCTTTCTGGAATCTGATTCTAAAGAAAATAAATACTTCCACTACCTATAAAATCTAGCAGGTGCAGAATGATCTTGGGAATTGGAACTTCAGACCTGTCTACGTGGGGACTTAAGTGCCACGTAAGTTACAGTGAATTGCCAAAACAGGAGCTGTTCACACGAACAACTGCTTGGTCGTGGTTACACAAACAGTACTGCCACGCATTCTCATGAAAGAGATGTAAGAATAATGAAAGCTTACTTACCCCTAGCTATTTTTCTTTGAGATGTGTTCTATAAATGTACACTCACGCTGTGTACTGATGGGACACTAGGAAGGCAGTGCACCAGCACAACAGGTTATCCAGAGGGGATCCAGAACCACCCCCCTTGGGTGTCTGTAGGACTCTGCTAGACTAAATTGCAGCTGTCTTGATTTAGTGACACCAACAGCCCTACTCTGAGAAAAAGGCTTGACTGTATGACCTCTATACATCCCTTCCCCATCTCTGGCTGTGCCTCCTGCATGGACCCTTAAGACATACAACGCAGCTTGTCCTGTCTCTGCTGTCTCTTGTTTCTACTTAGCATCTCTGCTGTAAGGATTAGAGTTTTCCAAGAAGACTTGGAGAAGAGCAGAAGAAACTGGTAAATGAAGATCACACTCAGGAACTGGGCTCGTAACTGGCTGAAGGCAACCTGCTGTGGTGAGAGTCTATCCCAGTTCAGCTGTCTGTTTCAGAAGGAAGGCATCTGGCGATCAACGCGTTTTTTATCCTGACATGATCTTCCAAAGCTTTTATATTTCCATTGCATGAGCGTACACAAAGCCTGCCTCCACACAAAGGAGCTTTGTTTGCAGGTGGAGTGAGGTACCTATCAAGCAGTAGTCACTTTAGTATGTACAGAGCAAGTCAGTAGGAGGAGACAGCAAATACTCACATTTACCTTTTACAAGGTAATCTTTCTGACAAGGTAATCTCTAATGTGCTTTAACCCACGTACTGTTAACTTGCACACTCTTGACACTTCAAATATCCACTTTTGCTTCACATGGGAATTCGCCTCAGCAGCAGAGCCAGTAAAACAGGAACATTCATTCCCTCTCCCTAGGCAGCTAACAAAATTTTAGTTTCTCATAAGTGACTCTACCAATGATGTCTCAATTATATGTTCAGACTGCCAAATTGGATAAAAGCACCCTTTGTAAAACTTCCATCTCATCCCTGAAAAGATAAATCCACCTGCCTGAAAAAGCAAAAAAAACCACCCCAAAACCCAAAACAAAACAGGAAAGGTTTCTTCTAAGCACAGAGAAATCCTCCCAATCCATGGAAAACTTGAGGTGTAATCAACATCGTTTAAAAAGAAAAACTAAATTATCTGTATAGAAAATACAGCCAAATTCTCCTGCAATTCTGGAGTTCTTTGACTAAAACAGAATCACAGTGATGTTGAGGCTGGAGAGACCTCAGGAGATTGTCTAGTCCAACCCCCTGCTCAGAGCAGGGGCAGCTACAGCAGGTTGCTCAGACCCACATTCATTCAGTTTGAGTATCTCCAGGGATGGAGATTCAGCAGCCTCTATGGGCAGCCTGTTCTAGTGTTTCACAATACTCATGGTAAAAAGTTTTTTCTTATCTTTATACAGAAGATCCTCTATTTCAGTTTGCACCCATTGCCTTTGTCCGGTCACTAGTTAACACTGCATCTGACTCCACCTCCTTCACAGCCCTGTCATTCATACGCGTTTAAGATCTCCCTGAGCCTTCTCTTCTCCAGACTAAATAGTCCCAGCTCTCAACCTCTCCTTGGATGATGGATGCTCCAAGACGTTATTCATCTTTGTGGCCCTGCGCTGGACTCCCTTCTACATGTCCATGCCTCTCTTGTCCTATAAGCCCAGCACTGGGCACCATCCCTCACCAGGGCTGAGCAGGAGAAGGATCACCTCCATCACATGCTGACAATGCTTTGCCCAACACACTGAGAAGGATGTATCTGCTTACGATACCACTTGTAGACGCTGGTTACCAACACTTTCACACAAGAACATCCATGTAGTGAGATATGGAAACCAGCATAACATTCCCTTCGTACTTATTTGCTGCTAATATTAAAACTATATACATGAGCAGCTATTAAAACCTCACTTTTTATTAACACACTCACTTTGAACACAGTACGTGCTCCAAAAACGCAGCATTGCTATGAACGGTTAAGCATATCAGGCTCACAAAACAGTACCTTTTGAAATAGTGTATTTATTTATTGATGTATATATTTAGAGGAGACTAAGAAATTTTTTTCCATTTCTGTAGCAGACAAGTAGTTTTCATCACAGTGAGGTTTCCAGGCCCGAAACTAGTGTTTTGATTGTAAAACATTAAGCCTGAAGCATTACAGGAGAGCAGCAGAACAAAAGGTTTGTATCATTACTCTTCATGCTTTAATTACCTTTGTCAAATACCATCTGAGACTACCTATTTTTAAACCCCTCCATTGATTCTGTAATTATGCTAACTTAACACAGATTTCATTCTTCCCTACTTATACAACTCTATCCTAAATAGAACTTCACACATTTGTGTAGAAAGTATCATAGGATATTTAAACATCAATCAATCTGAAAACGGCAACTTTCAAACACAGCTCTAGGTTAGAGCTGTCAGTTAAACACAAACAAACTCCATAAAATGGAAACAGAAGCAATATACTCAAATGATTCAGCACTACAAAACACTTCATAGCAGAAGCAACATTAAAATACTTGTTTTCATGAGATGGAAACACAATTAGTGATAATTTAAATATAAATTGACATAGTGTCATTTATTATTACGCAGTACCCACTGGGAATATAAAAACCAAAACATCCTTTTATTTTTTTGTCATCACTTTCAGTCTCTTGCATTGCAGAGTTAGTATCTGTCACGAAAACTTATAAAATTTGCCAAAAAAAAATTGAGAGATTATTAATCTAATAATTATTTTACTAGATCATAATTATTAATATTAAAAACTTTCACTTTTACTTATAATAAATTTCATAAGCAGCCTTCTTTTCCTTAGCTAAACCTAAATTCTGTTAAACAGAAGACAAGCCTTTCTAGAGGCCCTAGATAAAAGCTGTCCAGCACCGAAACCATCCTCATCACTGAACTGTTTAAAGAGTTACATGAAAAAAGCCATACGCACTCTCAATGCCCCCCCCCACCCCAAGCAGTATAGACAGGCCAACAGTATACATGGAAAGTGAGAAAAGGCAGGAGAACAGGCCACTGAAAAGAAGAGAAAAAAAGCTGACAGCTGACAACTGTAAGGAGATGCAGCCCAGCAGAAACTGACACATGGATTGTATCAAACACTTCAAAAATTAAAGCAGATTTTACTAGTCATACAGGGGAAAAAGAGAGTAAACTGTCAGGGACTAGCACACACAAGCAGCCTCTCAATTGGAGCTAGAGGTAAAAACATCTGTTGCAAATTTCCTTTTCCAGGAAAGGTCCGAACTGATGAGGTTTCAAGAGTCACATTCAGGCTGCCTTTTTTTAGCCAAACAAACCTTAGTTTTTTTTTCACGCACAATGGCAGGCCATACCAAGAGTGGCAGAGCACAGACATCTCATATCTGCTGTTTACCTCAAAGCTTGGACCTTGAGACATGAGAAACGACTATTCAAATCCCTTTTAAACCAAGGACAAATTTAATCCAATTCTTTCATATCCTCCCCAGCGAGCATTCAAAGGGAGCTCTCTATAAGCTCTTCCTCAAACATTCAAAGAAGGCAGACTATCATCATAAGAGGTCAAATGATTGACAAAGTAGGGAGAGCTCCTCCAACGGAGGGTAAAAGAAAAATCAATATATTACCATGAAAAACTATTTGTAATCACAGAATCATAGAATAGTTAGGGTTGTAAAGGACCTGAAGATCATCTAGCTCCAGCCTCCCTGCCATGGGCACCTCACACTAGACCATGTCACGCAAGGCTCTGTCCAACCTGGCCTTGAACACCGCCAGGGATGGAGCATTCACAACTTCCCTGGGAAACCCATTCCAGTGCCTCACCACCCACACAGTAAAGAACTTCTTCCTTATATCCAATCTAAACTTCCCCTGTTTAAGTTTCAACCCGTTACCCCTTGTCCTATCACTACAGTCCCTAATGAAGAGTCCCACCCTAGCACCCTTACAGGCCCCCTTCAAATAAATCAAAATCGTCATAAAGAGTCTATTAACACAAGTTTAAAAGGTGAAGAAGGAAAAAGAAAGAAGGAGCAAAGATCTCAAAACATAAAAAATTAATGTGGTTTGATATAAAAGGCTTCTCTCTTTTACACATTTTGAACAGGATCAAGAAATGCTTTTTAGGAATATTGTTAGCATTGTGTAATTTGCACACTGTTGACTCAAGATATAACACGACCTTCCATTGTTCTGGAAAGCTAAAGGAGTACTAAGTATAGCTCAAATCTTGACAATATTTTTTAAAATACCTAATTTGTTCATTCTGTGTTCTTCTGCTTTGGTAATTACTTCTTTTCATCTCTCCCTGACTCACACACACTGTGGCAATCAAAGGAGAATGAACAAACAGAGGTGGGAGGAGAGCTGAGAAGTGGCATGGACTTGAAAAGCTTCAAATGCCTTCAATCATCTGGAAAATCACAAGTACCAACCTTTGAACTTTGGTAGTTAAAGACTGATGACACGTAGTATCAAGCAGCTTTTAGTAGTTCACTACGATGCACAATTACATTTTAAAGGTTTTTTTATGCTATTTTTAGTTTCAAACACAATATTTAAACAATAATACTTTGAATTTCACACTGGAAAACAAAACTTGATTTGCAGTTGTGAAGGCGAAGAAAAAAAGAAGGGAAGGCACTAGAGAGGACCCAGAGCTCTGCCATTCTTCAGCCATCCTGGTTTGAGGCATTACTGCTTAGCTCCTGATGCAAAACTGTCTTGATTTTATTGGAGAAAAAAATAACAGAAAAAGCAATGCTGGAACTTTTAACCAAAACAGCAAAAGCTGCATTTTATCCACAGTGAAGCACGATGCATCAGGAGCACTGCATCCTTCTACACTTTCTCTAGGGCTACCAACAGCTGGATTCTCCTTCCACAAAAGAATTTTCAAAGTACTGCAGCATTCTCATGGAAATTATTCACTTTGAATACAACTTTGAAGGTAGCAGCAGAAACCATGGAGTTTCTGGTTTAGAAATTAGATCTTAACTTAAAAATATAAATCCCTGAGAGCATTTAGCCTTCTGAGTACTGTTAGAATGCCTTCATGACAAGGGATATAAATCAAGAGCAGACAGAATCTTAAAAACAGGGGGAAAGATGCATGACTGTCTCCACCATATTAAGATTTTAACTGACCCTCTTTTACTAATCTGCAGCAAATAAGATTTTAAATTCTTGTTTCGAGTATCTTCTTAGTCTCAATTTTTACTAATTTTGGCAGCCATTGTCAGCGGGTATTTTAGAAGTACAATACATATTCCTCAAAAGGGAGATTACACATCACCACTTGCTATGCCATATTCCATTCAAACCCACACCCACAAAGAATTGTATTACATAACTGGTCACATTACAAGAATAAGAACCTGATTTTTTAAGAACTAAAAATTTTTCAGCACTCCCTACAATTAAAAGACAATGGCATGTACAGTATGCTGTATTTCAACCCTACATTTAGATAAATATAAATCGGTATCTCCAAATCCAACACAGAAAGTCTTAAAGAAATTATACGTATCAAACACACAAATAACATTTTATTTTTAAGAGAAAGAATACAAATTACAAAAATGCTTTTTAAATCAAGTTGAAATGTATGAAAATAACATCATGCAGACAGAAAGCTACAATGTAAAATAAGCAGCTTGAAGGCTTCTTTTCTTCAAGGTTCCTTTTCTTCAAGGAGAAAGAGCAGTAATTATCTGACTGCTCAGGCCCAGGAGATGGGAATCAGAACAAAGAGAATGCATTTGTAAGTAATCCATGTCAGACCCGTTAACACCACAACATACATCTCTTTGACATTAACAGAGACCAACAAACACAAATAAAGTGCAGACAGTAGATAACCTGTTTGTATTTCTCCTCTGATTTTAAGAATATTTTGTGAAATTAAAAGGTTTATGAATAGCTATATGCAAAGTTCTGATTTTTTTCAGTATTTAGGAATTGTTGCAACTAAAGAGACAAAAATAGTGACTGATGATTTCTCCTGAATGAGACAGCATCCCTGTTACTATCAGCAAGGTCCTCCATCACTGTCTGTTTAATTTTACGCAGAAATGTTTACAAAAATCAAGTAACTATTCATTTTAAACTCAAAAAATAAAGAATTTATTGAGGCCTTACACAAGTGAAAGTGTTCTCTAAATGCTGAGACCTTATGAATTCCAATTCCTCTGTTTAATATAATCATATCCAGAATTAATTTTGCATGCAGACGTACCAAGTAATGTGCAGAATCTGCTCTTACTGAAATGGGTAAGTTTTAAACATTATAACATTTATATGTTACAATATAATATAATAATTATATATAATATAATAATTATAACATTTATATGTTATAATGTTTAAATGTTTTTAA
>WYDI02008820.1:0-22766 GCA_009867235.2 Psittacus erithacus | reverse complement strand
TCATCCATTTTCCCCTTCTTGAAAATGGGGGTTACATTTCCCTTTTTCCAGTCATTGGGAACTTCACCTGACTGCCACGATTTTTCAAATATGATAGGCAGTGGCTTAGCAACTTCATTTGCCAGCTCCCTCAGGACCCACAGATGGATTTCATCAGGTCCCGTAGACTCGTGCACGTCCAGGTTCTTAAGATGGTCTCAAATCAGATCCTCTCCTACAGTGGGTGCCCAGTCTTCATTCTCACAGTCCCTGCATCTGCTTTGCAAGACTTGGGTGGTGTGGTCAGAGCATTTGCCAGTGAAGACTGAGGCAAAGAAGTCCTGAAGAACCTCAGCCTTCTTTAAATGCAGGGTAGCCAGTTCTCCTGATAGCTTCTGGAGGGGGCCTACATTTTCCCTAGTCTGTCTTTCGTTCACTACATACCCATAGTATCCCTTCCTGTTAACATCCTTAGCCAAGTTTAGTTCTAACTGGGCCTTAAATTTCCTATCCTGGTCCTTAGCTTCCTGGACAACATCCTTGTATTCTTCCCAGGCTGCCTGTCCTTGTTTCCACCTTTTATAAGCCCCTTTTTTCCACCTTTTATAAGCCTGTTTTTTCCTTTTACTTTTCCTCAGCATCTCCTTATCCATCCAAGGAGGTCTCCTGGCCCTCCTGCTGCATTTCCTTCTAGTTGGGATGCAACACTCCTGAGCCTTGTAGTAGGAGATTCTTAAATATCAACCAACAGCCTTGGGCCCCCCAGCCCTTTAGGGCTATATCCCATGAAAACTTACCAAGCAGGTTCCTGAAGAGGCCCAAGTCTGCCCTCTTGAAGTCCAGGGCAGTGAGCTTGCTGCATGCTCTTCTCACTGTCCTGAGGATCTTGAACTTGACCGTCTCATGATCACTGCAACCAAGGCTGCCCTGGAGCCTCACATTTCCAACCAGCTCCTCCCAGTTGGTGAGCACGACATCAAGCATGGCGCCTCTCCTTGTTGGCTCCTCTGTTATTTACAGAAGGAAGTTGTCTTCTACACAATTGAGGAACCTCCTGGATTGCTTGTGCCTGTCTGTAGCATCCCTCCAACAGGTATCAGGGTTGTTGAAGTAGCCCCGTGAGAGCAAGGGCCTGTGAGCATGAGGCTGTTCCAATCTGCCTATAGAGTGCTTCATCCACAGAGTCTTCTTGATCAGGAAGTCTGTAACAGATCCCCACAGTGATGTCTCCTGTCACTGTTCTCCCTTTAACCCTGACCCACAAACTCTCTATTGACTGCTCACCTGTCCCCAGACAGAGTTCTGTACTCTCTAGCCTATCCCTAACATAAATAGCAACTCCCCCTCCCTGTCTGCCAGGCCCGTCTTTTCTAAAGAGCCTGTAACCTTCCATTCCAACAGTCCAGTCATAGGAGCCATCCCACCACGTTTCTGTGATTCCTATTGTATCATATCCCTGTAGACATGCACACATTTCTAATTCCTCTTGTTTGTTCCCCATGCTATGGGAGTTTGTATAGAGGCATCTGAGCTGAGCTCCAAATGATGCCGGCTCATTGGCTGGAGCAGCTGAAATATCTCTACATTGCTCTGAGCATTTATTATAGGTGCTGGCAACTGATTGTGTGTGTTGGGATGGAATGATGCCCCCCTCCTGCAGCATATCTTGTCTAAAGTGTCCTTGACCAGCCTGGCAAGCCTCTTACTAAAACTGCTCTTCCCCTTCTTTGTCAGACCAGCTATCCCGGTAGACCTGGCCTACTAAATTGAGTCCCATGTTCTAGATACCCAAACCCCTGAGTATGCACCACTCTTCTAACCGTTTATTAACCTGGCTGATCCTCCTAGCCTTTCTAAGGTCCTCCCCTTTATCCTGGAGAATTGATGAAAAGACAATCTGAGCTTTAGAGCCCCTAACCCACCTCTCCAGGGCTCTGTAGTCCTTTATGTTCTCTGGGCTACTGCTACCTATATCACTAGCACCCGCATGGATCACTGGAAGTGGGTAATAGCCAGTGGGACTTACTAGAGCAAGCAGCCTCTCTGCAACATCCCTGATCCATGCCTCTGGGGCAGGTTTTTAACCAGTCAGGGCTGGTGCCTCTCCTCCTGGTGCTGCCCCCTGTGAGACCCTGCTCGAGTCAGCTGAGCTGCGGGCTCCTGGGCAAGTCCTGTCGAGGACTTGAGGCTCCCTCGGTGGCTCTTGTCACTCTGAGTTGAGGCTTCTGGATGCTGAGCTTCCCACTGCTCAGGTGTTGAAGGCGGCCTCTCTCGAGCTACTCACCTCAGCAATTCAAGTTGGTAGCCAAAAGTCAGAAATTGTTTTTCAGTGACTCCTATGCAAGTAATTTTAGTCTGTTTTATTTCTGAGGAATTTAGGAGACAACAGGTAAGAACTGCTTTAGTTAAGAGATAAGGAAACGGCAGCGGTTTCAACACCCTTTCCTGATTGCGACTATTACTGCTTTAAAAATGCCTGAGACTATTAAAACTCGATCTATTGATTTTACATGATTTTATGTATTGCAAGCCGCCTTTACAGTGTCTACCATGTAAAAGGTGCAATTGCCACTTGGTGTATCTCAAGATGAACTAGTTCTATATGGAGAAATAACTTGCATAGCTGCTGCTGTGTTGAATCTAGACAGATCTATGACACTGTTTGCAAATCAGTCCTGAGTGTCTGAGAATACAGCATCTCAAAAGGGGAAGCAAAACTTTCAGTATCTTAAACACGGGTTTCAGATACTAAAAAGAAAATAAAGGCAAGCTGCTCCTCCTTCCCTTTTGGGGAAATAAACACTGCCAGGAAAAGAATTGCGGATACATATTTGGCAAAAAATGATATATTTTTTTTCCTCCTATGTCTCATGATGGAGCATGAATAAAACCAGTGCTTACAGCCAAGGCCAGTTCTACTTTAATGTTTTTACTTTTTTTTCCTGTCCGTTTTCTTTTAAAAAGTTTAATTCTTTCAATATAAATATACATTGAATTCAAGGGATTCAGCATTTTAAGGTTCTGCAAAACGGATCATAACCTATGATCTTTTTCTTTAGTTCTAATTTGCAGAGTAACTGTCTTTCTCCCCAGTGGGGATTAAATGCTCCCCTGTGAATGTTCCTTAGCTCTTAGAGCCCCTTGGTGCTTCTGATCCCCTGATAAGGAGCACAGGTTCAAAGAGGGAAAACCTGTTTGTATTAACTACATAACCTTTCTAAGCATAACCATCTAAAAAACTTAAACTGGGCACTTTTATTTGATCACACTGGGATGGGAACCAGAATAATTCAGTCTTCAGTATTACTGTAATACATAATGCCATAGATAACTAGGAAATGTAAAAACATCATGTTTTTTACATTGGTTTATAATTTCTGAAGCTCACTGGTGATTTTTGTGTAATGATTGTGTTGGCGGTTTTCTTAATTTTTCAGAATTGAATAGGGCAAGCTAGAATACCTTTCATTTTCCAAGAAGTCAAAAGTATGGGTGTGTACAAATTAGCGGCAACCAGACCTGGCTTCAAGGTGCAGAGTTTAATCCAGGTTATGTGTACTCATTAGGTCTGGGAACATTGATTCATGAAATATGTTATATCTATTTAAAGGAAGGATTTAAAAATTAACCTGAAATTGGTGTATTCTCTAATAGTGGATGTTATGTTGATCCCTCTTCTAATAGCTCTATCGCATAGGAAAACATTGTCTTTGAGATCTTGCACACAAAGGCATTTGCCTGTATTTTTGTTTCTAAAAGGTCAGTCCACATTGAGAACTAGATTTGCAGCTGCTGCATCATCCTATGGCTAAATCTGAGGGAAGATGCTTTTTTTTTTTCTCCTGCTTTTCCTCTCTCATGTTTCTAACAAGAATAATTCTTGCTCTCTGGTGCTCTGCATGGAGTCTCTACACTTTTCATGGCACACAGCAACTGTGGAATATTTGAAATATAGCATAGAAGGAAAATCTTTTTGGTTTGTTGTTGGTTTTAGTTCCTGTCTTATTGATTCAGGATCAATCAGTCCCTGACTCATCAGGGAGAAGATACTAACATGTTGTCAGATAGGCTGATGGGTGCCTACATCATGGTATGATTTATGATGTCACAATAGACAGTAAGGCAAAGGAAAAAACTTCAATTTACTCTTAATTTTTGGGGTTCTGTTGTACTTGACTAGCAAAGTGCTGGTTTAAGTCATGTCCACTTACATGCACTTATCTTTCTATGGTTCCAGCACTGACCATGAAAACCTTGTCTCATGAGACACCAGGATCCAGACTTGGTGGAAACCAGCTTGATTTCTATCACAATATTACTGTTACTAGCTGTGTTACTAAATTAAGTTGAACTATATACATATTTCTCTAACTTTAGCATTTCTCTCTGTTTTTATTAAAAAGAATTAAATCTGGATTTACTTTGCCTTTTTTCTTCTTCTCCTCCTTTTCTTCCAAGACTGTACGGGACATAATTGAATTTCTTCAGGTTTGTGTATGCTTGCATGAGGTGAGAGGGGTGGAAACCTTGTCGCATGAAAGTCAAATCAGTAAGAACAGCTTATTCTTTTACTGCTAAATATTTAAGATGAGCTTTTCACTTGGCTCTTACAGCACTGAATTCCATATCTAAAATCTATGAAAATTATCTTTTACACTCCAGAGACTCTTGTTTGACTAACTCTTAAGACTTGAATGAAAGCCAGCTGCTTGAAGACTATTGTGGTCCTGGAAGGAAAGAGCCAAGACAGACACTGGGATGTAAGTCACTGGTTTTATTGGTGCATCATGCTCAGGTCACACCTATCTTTAAAAATTACTGCTCAGCTAGAGGATTCAAACTCTTTGAAAGGTGCAAGCATGGTCTTGTCAAACACAATATTGTGATAGCCCTGATAACCCAGAAACAGCCATAGTGTCAGGTAGCGATAATGTTTTTGTCTGTGATGACTCAGGCAGGGCTGTCTGTGTTACTCCACTGGGTTTCCCTGACAAAAGCCATTTTGGCAGCAGATGCAGGGATTGGTCCTCAAAGTGAGGCAGAAATGAGGGAAGCAGACATAGTTGGTGATGATGTGATGAGGAAGAAAACAATCCAACGTTGTGTTTGTTTCTTGCACTGTTGTTTACATGCAAAAAATGCCTTAAGTAGTTGTAGCTAGGTTGTGAAACGAGTACTGATTTCAGTTTGGTAAGCTGCTGTTGTGTATCTTATCGTCGATTAACTGGAATGTATTTGTCTGTGTAAGGAATTTTTAAGTCTTCTGTTCACTTTGCTACAAAAAGACCAGCTTGTTTCTATGGTGTTTGTGTGGGACTACAGCTCCTTCCCACCATTAATTTCCTCTTTTCTCTCTCTTATACTTAAGATGTGTTGGTAATCGCTGCTGATATGTGTCCCGGAGCAGAGGTATACAGCTGGTCAGGGAGGGAAAAGAAACATGCACTGGACCCAGCTGTTCCTTGGGTTGATGTATCTGTGTTTCTGTTCCCTAGAAGTACTGAAAATGTCTGACTCAAAAGGGAAAGATGAGGACAACAGGGCTGTTCTCAGTCCATTCTCCTGCCATGATGCCATGGAGGTGGGAATAGAGAAAAATGGGAGGGTGGGAGGAATGAAATAAGATTTCAATATTTAAAATATTAGTATTATACTCATAGCAAACTACCAATCTAGAAGTACTGTAAATTAATTTTATCCTGGGATTTAATATTGAGTTGTGTTAATGCTTTAACAAATATTGCATTCTTAGGTAACTTTTTAAATTATGATACCATGTTTTAAGATTTAGATTCAAAACGGCATTCTATCCATATCATTTTACAATTCAATTATACCACTACCTACTATTTACAATGTTTTTATTCCCCAACTTTAATAAATGAAGAAGGAGGAAACCCCCCTGCATATGTGTACTCACAGATCCATCAGTATACATCATTGCTTCATGTCTGGTGCAAAAAATAAACTCAGAACAACTGTGTTATATATGTTCTGGAATAGTATTTTTCACTCTAAAAAGTAAAAGTTAATTTCTAAAGGCACAATTTTTGAATGTGTTTTGTCCTTTCAAATTTTCATTTACAGAGCTTTTTCTATGCTTTCAAAATATATCACCCTCCCCTTCTTAATCCAGAACACTACCCCTTACGTGATTTTGAACTATTTTTGTCCATTGATATTGTTCATATGTTTGAAAGAATGGGCTGAGTTATTATCTGTGATTCTATCTGCTCTTTGAAAAAAGGCCCCAGTAATTATCAGGTCAGTAAGTTCATCTTCCCAGTTGCCTTCAGGTGTTGCAGTTTTAAGTGCTTTTTTGAAGGCAAGAACTGTATTCCCTCACTGCATGAACAGTATCATACTGTGAGATTTACAAGCAAGCAGCTTAATACCTTCCCCAGTATTGTCTTCAAGGTATTTCACTTCCTTTATTTTCTTTCTTTAGTAAATAAGGCTGCAAGTTGCAAATCTGAGTGCTTGAAATTAGGCTTTTAAATCTGTAGTCAGGCTTTTAAACAGCACTGTCCAGATTCTCAGAAGTGAAACCAGGTTGATTTTGAAAGCCTACAGAGAGAGTATTAGAGAACAGGTTTAAGCAGCTAGTTTGGCATTTTTTAACCTCAATTTTATGGTTTGTACTGAGGTATATTCTGATAATGGGGATGTACATGGTCTGCCTCATACAGCAGCAAATCTAAACTACTTACAAATAAAACACTGGAGTCGTAACACTCCTCTATGACCACTAAGTACAGTTGTCAGATCATAAATTGCCCTTAATTTATTTTAAACCTTAAAGTTATACATTGCTTGCATGTCAAAACTGGGCAAACTGTTATGTGTGTGTGAAATTATCCTCTTTAAATTAATTCCAACATTTGAATAATTCAAATATGAAATATAAATAAAAATAGCTTTTGCCTTGTAAAACTGCTGTTTCACCTTCTCTCCTATGATCATATTCCTTAGAAAACTGACCAGGTTTTCTGTCTACCTTCCTTCTTCATTGCTTGTGCTATCTCTAGAGATGCTCAGCAGAAAGCGTCTGTGTAGTGCCAGATCCTAACAGCCATGTTAGGGCTCCTGCAGCCATGGTGCAGGGATATGTGTACAGAGGCAATACAAGGCACCACATGTTTAACTTCACCTCTGCAGACAAAGGCTCAAGTTAGGCAACTGTAAGACTGCTCAAAAATAGCTGGTTTGGAGCAGATAATTGGAGCCAGCCCTGTATATCTACAACCACCCACACTAAGAGGTCCTGTATTGCTTCACCCTGCTAGTGTTCTCTCCAAAGGTAAATTTATGGTTGTTTGTGCTGTGGCTGGGTCAAAATAATAAGCTTCCTTCATAAGCAAGTAGAACATTCTTTAAAGGAATATTTCCAGAACTTGTGGAGAAATCTGTGCAGTCACTGCACTTAGTTACAATTGCAAGCAGGTGCCTTTAATAATGGGCGGCTCCTTCATTTAGTCAGGATAAACCCGACTTTTCTTTGCCAAAGTGAGATTGGCTTGTTGCACAGGGAGACTTTTGGCAATCTCTTTTTGCTCCAAAGCCCAAGTCATAAAAGCCCTTAATGTTTATCCCATATAGGCTACCATTGCTGTTATTTTACAGCAAATAAGGATATGTGAATAAAAAGAATTGAACCTTCATAGACTGTTTTTTGAATGGGTCCAGTGTATATCAGAAATACTGAAATAATGTCTAGTGTTGCTAAGATATTCAGTTTATTTATCTTTTGTTTAGCCTATTTCTCTTGGTAAGAAGGCTTATGCAGCCACTGACTCTGTGTCCTCCTGTCACTTTCAGATAGTGAGAAATGGTGATGCTCAGACAAATGAATAGCTTCTGTGTCTGTTGGGCAGCTTTAGCAGGTTCATTTCTGCTGGTTTTGCCGTGGGTCACTGGGTATAGAAGAGATAAGCCCAACAGCTCTGAACCCCGTAAGGCACCAAAGCTGGTTAGAAATATGCTGGAAATCAAATTAGTTCCACCATTCACTGGACTGCTTGATGTAGTTTAGCACATGGAAGATTGCAGCAGTCAGGTTACCTTCTCACATTCGAACAAAGTTTAAGTTCCAGAGCTGAAAGGGAAACTGGATTTTTCTGCCTCTGTTAATTCCTCTATTAGCTATTCCTGGTTAGCATTATTCCTGATGTCTCAAAATTAAGCTGCGGGGGGTGGGGAGGTGGGGGCTGGAGTGTGAGGACCCAGCAAAATTAAAAATACTTTCTTCTTCTCTTCATTCTTTCCAGATTGATATTCATGGAAGAAAAGGTTTGGAATTCTGTATCTGAAGGGATCAATAAGCCTAAGTAAAGGGGTGGTTAAGTTGGCATCTTCTACCTGACATTCTAATAAGTTTTTAACTATCTCCCTCACCAAAAGCCTTTAAGGAAATTAAGAAGCCTTAGGATAAGGTGGGGGCAAGTTCTTGAGCAATGAGTTAACTGCTCAAAAGATAGAAGACAAGCAAGGGGTGAGTGCACAGTTACTGCAACAGTTGGGGCTTGCTGGTGGTGTCCCATGGTTTCTGCACTGTTTATGAACATGCACATAAATGGGCTTGAAAAGGGGGAGAGCAATGTGGTGACTAAGTTTGCCATTGGGACACAAGTATTCAAGATAGTGAGGATGAAGGCAGACTGTGAAGAATTACACAAGGATCTGAAAAGACTGTGTGACTGGGCAGTAAAATAGTAGATGAAATTCAGTGTAGATAAATGTGAAGTGATGCATGTGGGGAAAAACAATCCTAGCTTCACATATAAAATGATTAGCTCTGAGCTGTCGCCACTCAGAAGTGAGACCTTGGGTTATGATGGATAGTTCCATGAAAGCCTCAGCCCATGCACAACAGCGGGCTAAAAAGCAAATCAAATTTTAGGAATTATGAGGAAAGGACTAGAGAACAAAACAGATAACATCATTATGCTGCCATATAAATCTATGGTTCACCTGTACCTTGGATACTGCATGTAGGTCTGACTCACTCATGTCAATGAGGATGCATTAGGACAGGGAGGATTCAGAAAAGGGGAAGGGCTGGGTAGGCTGGGACTCTCGTCTGCAAAAAAGTCAACTGAGGGGGATAAGGATAGGGGTTGACAGAACTGTGAATGGGTGGAGAGGGATGGATGTTTCATTGTCTCTTTTAGTACCAGAGTTAAGATTCATTAAAAGAAGCTTATAGAAAACTGGTTCAGAAGAGTGAGAGGCATCTTTTTCAGAAATGAATTATGTGCCTCGTCAAAGGTGTGCAAAGGGTACTGGGGAGACTGGGTAAATAGTTGGATGAAATGGCTGATGCAGAAACCACAACAAGCTTGAGAAATGTTTTGAAGAAGTGTTGGAGACTGGAAGAGCTTTGTTAGCAATACTGGGTATGTTTGTCCTGTACTTACCTGTGTCCACTTTCTTTGAGTGTTTGTTTGAGACTGATATGAGGATTTTGAGTAGGTCATGGTCTATAGACTGACTACTTGAGTCCTGTCAGAAATCTATGAAGGTATGTATGCAGCCAATTAATACATCAGTTGCATATCACTAGGATTTCGATCTCTCCTTCTCCAGTACTGAGTGTGAAGATAACACAGAAAAAGGAGTCAAATTTGATAACACAGAAAGGCAATTGTTGCTCCAGTCTTACATATACTAACCATGTTAATGTGTCAAAAAATGCTTGTAGAGCAAATTCAAATGTGATTGATGCTGGAATCTCTGGGCACATACTAGTAGCAGGAAATGTATACCTTGTGAATTTGAGCAGTATTCAAGGACATCAAATTGCCTTTGAAGTTATGCATGTAGATGTTCACAGGTGGGAATCAAAGATTTTGGTTGGAGGCTCCTCCAAATATAGAGTTATAAAGTTTGTAGGAAAAATGCGTCCTCTTCCTTTCTACATGTGAACTTTTTCATGTGAACATGTGAACAAAGCCAGCTCTCTATATACATTGATTGTTTGTGTTACTGCATGTAAACATTCATTTCATCATATAGCTATTAAATTAGAGAAGTGAAGTATTGCGCAATCAGTTCCAATAAATGGAACATTAAGAGCTGTGGATCAAGTACTCATTTTCTTAGCAATCAGTTCCAATAACTGCAACATTAAGAATTGTGGGTCAAGTACTCATTTTCTTAGCTGTGACCAAAGCACCCCACTGATTTACTTGAGCTTACTTGGGACTGAAGAGAAATCTAATTGTTATGAATAGGGTCAATAAAGTAGTGTAATGTGTATAGCAGTTATGACAATGGAAATTCTAGGAAGATACAGCAGGAACAAAGAGGATGTGCACAATAAGTACATAAAGCCTGTGAAGCAGTCTCTGAGATAAGTAAAGAGTTTTCTTAAGTTCTCCTAAGTTTTGGAATATTGCACATTTCATGTCTTCCATTCCTTAAATCAGAAAGTTTCTGCTGGATAAAATGAATACTGAGTTCAATATTTTTCTTGAGGCGATTGATGTTAAAATTATGAAAGAGAAACCCATGCTGCTCATCTTGGTTGTGGCGAGTGGATACAAGATGTGCATGGAGAAATGAAAGGGCTGAGCTTGGGGCAAAAAATGGTCCAGTTGATTGCTTAAAGCCTTTAAAACCAGACTGCTAGTTGATACTGTAGTAGGTCCCGTCTGTTCTAACAGAGTAATTTGACATTTGAAGGAGAACATAACTGACTAAATGTCAGCCAATGCAGTTGAAGTAGTCTTGAGAACTTCAGTTGATTTAAAAGTCTTGAGTCTGACTGATGGAAAGACAGTGAAGGGCTTTGGTTCTGCAGCCTCTCTGAGGATCCCTTCCTTCACTTTGCTCTCACGATGAAGAGAGTTTTTCCACATGCTGAGTTGGAGTTTTGCTTGTTAAAACCTGTGACCATTGCCTGGAGAGGTCGAACAGTTGCGTAGCAAAAGTGATTACAGGAGTGGGCAGACATTCCTACTTGAGATGGTAGACAAGTTTTTCCTATTGCTTTAGTGATGACTTAAACCTGCAGTAGAATGCCTTGCCTAAACTTGCCTTACTGATCCCTTGGAGGTCCTGATCAGCCCCCTAGATAAAAAAGCAGCTTCCAAAATGCAGGAGAGTACAGGTGTTTCTTTGTGTGTGAGTAAACTAAGTTTTTCTTCTCTTTTATACGTATTCCTTCATCAACATCTATGTCTCTCTTCAAAGGAAACTGCAAGGTGAGTAACCCAGGAAAGAGAGAAGAGAGATAAAGTAGAAGTTAGGCATCTTATTTATATGTTACAGGGATTTTTTTTCTCTAGCAGAAGGAAATGCTGACTAATTTGTTCTTTATTTTCCCTCAAAAAGGTAGAAAAAGCAAACATAAACTACCCTAAGTTTATGTATTGTAGGGGAAAGTAGATGAGGTATTTTCAGCTTGGTGTTCATCATGTTATGTTTGTGTTATGTTAAGTCTGCATTTTGCAGCTGGAAGTATTGTGACCTATTTAAGTACTCTTCTGGAGTATTGGTTTATACATATATTTTAGTAATATCTTGAAATGTATCAGGAATGTGTATTTATTTTAAAAATACATTGTTAGTACCATGCAATGTTGCAATGCCAGCTATCGTAGTCAACAAATGACGATTTCTTTTGATAACTGATGAACCTTAGGCCTAGAAAATGCTTCAACACCATTTTCATGTTAGTATGCCTAAAAAACCCTACTTAAAATGCGCTTGTTACAGCAGTTGTCCCTGACAACATGTGCACAGTTTTGGTCCTTATTTTGATTTCTGCAACCCTCCACAATGATAATTTGAAAACAGTGGCATATATTAGTATAAAGTTAGTGCAAGTGCTGCTCATATCAAATAGTGGTGCTGCTTAGTGTATGCTTATGGAGGAAAGTTTCATGTAAAGTATTTTGTTTCCTCTGAGGGAAAGGAAAACTCGACTCTGGCCTTAACCAGGCAAGCTGTTCTGTGTGAGTGCAGCTACAGCAGCAGTTGCCACACATCTTTGCAACTCTTTAAACAATAGTTGACTTCTTCAGAAAGCCTGCCAAAATCTTCCTTGACCTTTGCTGTCTCAATACCCATTTTGTTTTGAATACAGAGTAATAACATTGAGAGGGAAAACCCAGCAGCTTTCTATCTGATAGGAATCAATTTGTTTATTTTTCTAGTTTTACTTCTATTTTATCAGCGCTGGCTTTGCATAATGTCAACAGAAACTTAATGCTAGCTTGCGTTCTGATTGCTTGCATTAGGTTATGTGACTATGATAACCTGTTTGTGTGATTACGTGGGTCTAAGTTTCGGTGCGCTGATCAGCCATGCTGGCATGGCTACAGCAGCACTTTTCAGAAAGGGTCGGTGCTTTTGGTGGGCTGTTAGAAGTACTGCAGAATTCTACTATTTTATAGCAACCTGTAAAATGGAAATCTTGCTGTTGTTGCCTTCCAGCCTAATCTGCTAGACAGGCTCGGGCATTCATGTAAGTCCAAACACTTCTACCAGCTTGCTTATCAAAGGCGTGTTAATTCATTTGTAGTGTTTGCTACAATAGAGATAGTAGCATATCTGCGGATGATTTCATTTAATGGTTCTGTTGGGTTCTTGGTGATATTATTAATTTCATCTTGTTACGTAGACAAAGAAATGGAATCCTTTTCATTTTTACATGGATTAATCTTAATTACTTAGTGTGCTTTGTGAAGCAAAGTTTGAATGCTTCACATGTCGGTTTCATGCTTCATCTTTCTTTCAGAATCAAAGATAAGAAATAGTAGGACCAGTAGAGAAAGGTGCAATTAAAATTATTTGAGTATCTATAGAGAAAATGGCTAGCAGTTTTAGCACTTCCCAGCAGAGACATCTGATAGGTGTTGGACTGCTGTAAGCAGCTGATTGAGGGTTTTCAACTGCAGCTATAGAAGGCAGCTAAGGGTGAAAAGATTTGCATGGAAGTCTCTAAGCAGCCTAAGCCTGCCCCTGATTTCAGGACCTCAGAGTGCTGCATTCTCAGATCCATGCAGTCATGCTGGTACTGCTCTGGGGCCTAAGCTAGCACTTCTGTGTGGTTCTGCATTATTTTGTATGGATATACCTGCCCAGTGGTCTTTCTATATGTGCTCCTTGAAAGTCAGGTTTTTCAGACCCTCAAATGTAAGCTGATCTCTCAAAGGAATTATCACCAAGATAATGAATAATTGTGGGATGCCTTTTATGCTACTAAAGGTAATGAAGATAAATTATCACAAGTTTCCTTTTCTTTTACTACCTTCCCACTTTCCATAAGAAAAAGATGCAAATGTTTATCAAGTCCAGAAGTTGGACCAACTTCACTTGAAATATTTTAGACTTGCTGTCAAAGATTGTCAGCTAAAGACTGAATATCTGTCTGAATAATGGTTTTAGATCAATCAGTAGACAGTTGTTGTTCCTGCTTGATGCTACCTGACTGTCTTTTTGCAGGGCCCCAAGGCTGTAACCAGCATTAACAGAAAGAACTCTGATGTACCAATGCTTCCTCAGCAATCCATGGCACTACATTAGGGCTGGTTGAATTTGTGACTTCAGTTGCGTTGTTAATGAAATTAATCCTATTCAGGTTTCAGAATTTTCATTCTCAAGTTTAGAAATATCACATAGCTCTGAATAAAACATAAAGAAACCATAAAGATAACATTTCCAGTTTTCCCAAGGAAACAAAAATAAGTTTACCCTGATTCTGTTTTGTGTTATCAGGGTATTTCACTGTTCAACTCATGCAACAGCACTTTAGTTTCTCATTTTTTGTTCTACCTGCTGAAAAAGGATGATATGGATAAGTTCACACTCCTCACCCCTTGATGAAATATTTCTAAAACATGGAGGATGTCCTCAGTCAGCCCTTTAATCAGTTAAAGCTCTGAAAAATTAAGCTTATCGTTAGAAAAACATCTCCAAATGAAATACAATTTTAGATGCCACTGTATAGATCCAACATTTTGCTCTGTATGTTTGTTGAGTTACATCATCTTGTTGCTGATCATGTAACAAAAGTCACAGTTCACATTCAAGGTATTCTTAACTGCTGTGGAAAGTTATGTTTCTTGTGTTCTTTAGATGATTCTATTGAGTGATATATGCTTACCAATAGATGTATAGGGGTTTAGTTGGGCTACTTCTGTGCTCACAAAACTCATAATACTTCTAGGAAAGTTAAGAAACAAAAAAATATTTTCCCAGAGCTATCGTACATCCGTGTAGGAATAAAATTAAACTTATGACCTTACCCCACAGTGAAGGAGATTAAATGATCCATCTGAAAGTGAATCATTAATACACCACCTCTCCTTCTTGCTTGACTTTTCTCTTCTCCAGTCTCTTAAATGTAGAACAAGTAAAGTGAAAAAAAATCTTGCATAAACAAAATACTTCAGGAACTGAAAGTGGGGCTGGGAGTGCTATTAGTGGCATAGCTTCAGTAAGTAAAAGATAACTAGAGAGCCCGCTGTTTTCTGCCTACAGGAATTAGAAAATATCCCTTGCTTCCCTCAGTTTAGTTCTGGTTTACTTTCTTCATGCGTAGATTGACGAATAAGGTACAAGAATCTTACTTAGAAAATAAATTCATGAAACTGCCAATATTTTATGAAGTATGAATCCAGAATTTGGTCTGATCTGTCGCTTGAGTATTGCTGGCTATTGGTACAGAGGACACCTGAGAACTTACTGATGCTGACCTATCAGGGGATATACTGAGACTCTTGTGTGCATGGAGGGCACCTCTCTGATTAATAGTCGTGCTGTGAGTGCGACATATCTGTGCTGCTGTGTAACTTTTTCTGGATGCTAGACACTTATGTTTAATGATATTTACCACTTCAATAGGAGGGAAAAGATTGAGATGGTGTTAAATTGCTTTTCACAGTGTGTGCACTTGTAGAAAGGGAAATGAAACATTAATTTGGTGTTTTTGTCTTTTGTAAGTGCCTGTGAAGCGAGGGCTCTGGCTTTAACCCACTAGTCTGCATGTGAGCAGATCTGCTGTCTCAGCCGTGCCCCATCTGGGAAGTGGCTGTCTCTGTTCTGTGCAGGGATAAATCCTGTGTGTACAGCCTCAGGACAGTTCTGGGCAGTCATTGCACCTCTTTACATCAGAAGAACCTTCCCATAAGTTTAGAAAATGCTTCCCAAAAACCTGAGAACCAGACAAAATTAGAACTCAGACTCAGTTTCCTGATTTTAAGGGCTTCTTATAATCTTCAGAAACGTATTACTATCCGTTATTGCTTCTGTAGTCTGAGGCCTCGGAAAAGAGGTTTTAAAAATGATACCGTTAAAGCCGAAAAAGGTACTGTTTTGACATTACTCCTAACAGCGCTGCCGCGCTGGAGGACTATGGAGAGTTCAGTGCCTTGACTGCCACCTACTGCTCACTGCTCCTCGCTCCCCAGTCCTGCCGCTGAAGGAGAACGTTTTTGTTGAGATTTTAAGGAAAAAAGAACCAACCCTATTTGTGCATTTTGGAACTAGGCGGGGGCTACAACTGAATTTACAAATACTAAATGTTGCTAGTGGTTTACAACCTATACATTTCCAACATAGAGATGCTGAAGAGCTTGAGAGGTATGTTTAGCATACGGAGCTGGTAAAAAGTTGGGGAAGCTTCATATTTGATTTTCAGAACCTACCAAGGAAAATGTTTGGTTTAGAAGGCTCTTGGACTTTTAATGGAAAATACAGAGTTTCATGATTTTTTTTTGTTTTTAGCATCTAGCACTCTTCTAGCAGGGGCTGTCAGTTAACTCTCATTTCATCCAAGCATTAATTCCTGGTTAAGGGGGAAATACAGAAGTTGTCTACCAAACACCCTTTGTTTTCTGCTTCACAGAAGGCCTGATCCTGCATCACTCACAACTGTCTTTGCTAGCACTGGCTTTTGCAGGGACCTGTCACAGGTCACTATCGGAGTCTTGTACACTCTTGAAGTTCTGAGGGTCAGACAGCGCAGTTCAGACCCTTTTCATGGCAGCATTTCTGGGAAAAAAGCCCCATCCAAATGAAGAACCCTCCTGCGCCCCCTAACAGAACCTCCTCAACTTCTTAACAGCTATAATCTATGGCCTTCTACTATTACTTTAGGGACCATCCAGAGCTGTTGCTGTTATTTTGTGCCGTACTGTCTCATGCTGTACTGTAATTATAACAGATACTGCCCCAAAAAACCCCCACTGGGAGCATGTATGTCACATGACATAAATGACAAACATGAAGAGCAAACTGTACTGCTGTATTGGTCTTTACTAATGAGATCAGAACAAGAGGTGAAATAATCTTCACAAGAAATGTAAATGTGGTCACCATGAGACTGTATATAGAGGACCTTTTTCTGTAATAGTCTTGCTGATAGTAAGCATTGTTACCTTTGGGGTTTCATTTATAACATCCCTTTTAACACTTTAAGTGCCAGTGCTGGGAGATGGATTTAATTCCTAAGAATGCCTTTTACTCTCTCCAGAAAAATCCCCAAAGCTCTTCCTCTCTATATTTACAGTGATAGGGGAAAGCAAAGGGATGCAGAGGTACTGCTCACAAAGTTCTATTGGAGCCTTCTAGGCTGTTTCAGGAAAAAAGAAAAACCTATTTAATGCTTCCTGAAGAATTAACCATTAGGGCCCTATCCACGGAGGGAAACCGGTAGTGTCTTTGCAGGGTTAATGCCACCCAATTGAGTAATACGAAAATAATTCCTGTAATTTAGGTGACCAATCAAATTTATGCAAGTAATGAATAACAAATCTGCATGAAGTAAGCCACTGAAAGGAGCATGGCCAGCAGGTCAAAGGAGGTGATTCTTCCTCTCCACTTTGCTCTTGTGAGATGTCACTTGGAGTACTGTGTTCAGCTCTAAGGCCCTCAACATAAGAAGGATGTGAACCTGTTGGAGTGAGTCCAGAGGAGGGGCTGTGAAGATGATCAGAGGGCTGGAGCACTTCTCCTATGAAGACAGGCTGAGGGAGCTGAGGCTGGTTAGCGTGGGGAAGAGAAGGCTCCAGGAAGAGCTTAGTGTGGCTTGCAGAACCTAGAGGAGGCCTACAAGAAACCTGGAGAGGGACTTTTTACAGGGGCATGTAGTGGTAGGAAAACAAGGAATGGCTTTGAACTGAAAGAGGGTAGATTTAGATATTAGGAAGAAATTCTTTACTGTGAGGTGGGTGAGGCACTGGCACAGGTTGTCTGGAGAAGCTGTGGCTGCCTCATTCCTGGCAATGTTCAAGGCCAGGCTGGATGTGGCTTTGAGCAACCTGGTCTAGTGGAAGGTGTCCCTAACCATGGCAGGGGGGTTAGAACTAGATTATCTTCAAGGTTCCTTCCAAACCAAAACATCTTATGAAGATCAGCTGCCCTATTAAATTTTAAAGTCACCTACGAACCAAAAATATTCTATCCTTCCAGCTGTACTTCTAAGAAAACATTGTGCAACTAAAAGGAAGCTCCATAGTGTCCACAATGCAAGAGTACAGTTAACTGGCCAAAGGTATTTTCTAAGTTCTAAAATTAAAATATAAGTGAAAAAAATTCAGGTGATTAAATATTACTGAATAATTTTTGGAAATATTAAGCTGTTGATTGTTTTGCTGTGTCTAAAACTCTGTTAGACCCCTCACAGCCCAGATAAATGAAAGCATGCAATGAGCTTGTCACTTAATTTCACATATGAAAAAATGAGAAGACAAACCAGTGGGCTTGGTGAGCTAAAGGCTTAGAGAAGGTTGTATTAATAAGTTTGTATGATTACTCAGCAAAGTCAGACCACAGAGTGATTGAACTGCTGGTTTGGGGCACAAATAATTAAAAAATAAGTGTTGTGTCTAACTCCCTCCCAGGGGCATGGTGGAGGGATGGGTTTTAAAAGGCATTTTGCGGCCTGCCAAGCGCATTTAGGAGGACAATACATGTTAAGATGCAGTATATCTCTGAACCAGAGTTTTGTCTGCAGGAAGGCTTGAAGGATTGGGTCCTTTTCCCCTGTGTGAGCCACCATCCTTGTAAAAAGTTATCAGATAGAATTCAGGGCCGGCTGTATTAGCCAGGAGTGAGTTACTTCATCCCAAACCAGCGCCAATGAATCCTTTGAATCTAAATTGCCAAGTGGTAGTATAATGGCAAAACTGACACGTACTTGATAGCTGTAACCTTATTTACATTGACTTTGACAGAACTCATTGCATTATAAAGCAGTATTAATAACATATTAATTGAACTAGTAAATGCCATCAACAATTAGAACTATCAGCTGCTGCTACAGTCCACTAATACAACATTTACTGAAAGCTCAGGAAAGAAATTGTTTTGCTTAAAATATTGGTAAAGAAGCTGAAGGAATAAAATTAAGTTGACCTTTTGATAGATGTCTGTTTATTGATTTAAATTCACCATTTTGTGAACAATGTCGAAGAGGTCTGTTAGAATAGAAGCATGTATAATAACATGAGCAGAACAATTTTTATTTCTTTGTGTGTCATTATAGAGAGATTGAAGCAAGCTTCACGTAAGTGTAGTGATGCAAAAAAAATAATAGTACCCAGTCTGGATGCGAAAAAGCAGAGGAAAACAAGAGCTTCATATTAAAGTGCCTTCTAGGTAGCTGACATGACGCATCTAGTCAGACGTAAATAATGACAGACGGAAACTATCATGAGGTCTGTGAAGCATCAACATGCTGCCATCATTTTCTTTCTAACCTTGCCTTGCTAGCAGCTCTCAGACTTACAGGCTGAGAGATCATTTAAAAAGCAAATCCTAATGATGCTGCCCACTGTAACAACAGCCAGTGAGATTGGCATCAATTTAGCTCAGTTTGGGAACTCAGGCTAGCAGCTATTGCTGGCTCCTGACACCCCAAACAGGCGCCATCCCTCCTTCCCCCCCTGGCTCCCCGCAGCTCCCTCTGCATCTTGCTGAAAATGATCCACCTGTATGGGCAACGGGGAGAGCAGCCCCTGCCTCTCAGCAAATAAGCCCTTCAATTATTTCCTTTATTGGATTTGGTTTCTTTTGGTGCAGGATTCCTAGAATATATTTTTCATTGCATACCTTTTATTTGTGGTACATGTGCATAGGAAAAGAGAAGGAGTCCCTGTAGCTTCAGCTGAGCAGTGCTATGGTTCATATAAACACATCTGTACATGGTTGCCATAATCACTGTAGAATGGCAGAGCAATTTTGCAGATGCAACTCAGAGGAAAAATAAAAGGGGCAAACCAAAACCCTTCACAACAGTTATCTATCTTGTCCAGCTCAGAAGACTCTATTCATAAAGACAACATACAATAAAATGGTTGCACGTTTTATTTAAGCTGGTGACTTCGTTGCAAACCACTGGGAAACAAAGCTACGTGCAATAAAGCAATGGCATTATCACTTTGCAGATCAGCATGTGTCTCTGCTTGGGTGCTAGCAGGGCACGAGGGCTCAGAGACAGATGACAACATGAAAAAACAAGTAGATGAGACTGCTTGTTTTTGATTGTAAACATTATTTTTATATACAGCAAAGAATTTCATTCTGTTTGATAAGCCTGACCTCAGGCTGTATAACTGTATTTCCATTGTTTGTATGTAAATTAAAACATGACAAAAAAAGTCCTTCCCAGCCCTCCCCATCAGAAGGCTATTTACGCTTCACAGATCTTTCCAGTACCTTAAGCACAACTAAGCAGCTACCTCAGGTAAAAAAGATGCTATTTTTCCAAGGAGGCATTTTAAAAGATTTCCACACAGACACTTCTGAATGTTCTAAATATTAATGTGGAATTTGTGACTCTCCAAGTAAATAGATGGCACTTAATTATGCTGGTGATGTCAGGTATTGTATAGGTTGATTTCCCAAGGCGTATGTGAAAAATGTATTATTTGGTCTTAAATTTAGACTTAATAAATAGCTAATTTAGGATCTTGTTCTATATGCGAGGATATAATCACAAGGCATTCATTTTTAAAAGGTTTCATTTATTCTTGTGAGCTTAATTATTGCAAGGAAACTGTGAGCAATTTGTTTTTTTACCAGTGTCTGATTTCTGAGAATGGTTATTAAATATTAAATGGATGCATAATTCAGGCAATTAAGAAAGTAATCACACAAAGTAATGTAATGGAAGTTAATTATTACTGCATAAGCAAATAGTTCATTAATGCTAGTAGTTGCTATGGCTGCATTCTTAATACATGCAGAACTGAAGCATGAATCCTCTGTGTATTCGAAGGTACCAGAAGTATGCTACTGCAGAAAGAGTGCTCCTAATAAAAGGCACAGGCAAATAAGGTCATATTGACCCCTGACTTGTCTGAATGCTGTAGGATCATCATTACTTAAAAGAGTTTTATCAAAACCATGTCTGTTTCAGATGCTTATAATCTCTTCTGTTTGTAATACAGATCTTGGCTTAAGTCAAGGAAGAACTTGGGGAATTCAGCTGGTTTAAAATAAATAAATCACCAATCCTATTTCCTCTGTTAAAATCCTACCCAATGGTGCTCCTCTTGTTAAAAGGCTATAAAATCATTATGTGTAACTTAAAAGGATTGTACAATTTTTCAGTACAAAAGCATAATAGCTGACAGCCACCCTTGTTAGATTTTGTTCTTCAATGATGAGAGCAAAATCTGACATTTCTTTGCTAACATTATTTCCCTAAAGCATAGCACTTCATAAGACTATTTTAAACCAAGAGACACTCAAATGAGGCTGTATTCCACCTAGTAGGTTGTGATGCAGTAACAGCAGCCTTAGCACTATATGGTTCACCTGGGGATGGGAGGATCTGTGACTGAAGGATGAACACTGCAAAATGATAACAAGGTTCTCATTGAAGCCTTGAAAGGTGTGATGACAGGGTGGTCTGTTCCTTCATTTTGCGGCTGTGGAGATGAATAGAATATCACTTATCCATTTTAGGCTGTAGTTACCATTTTAAAAGGGGAAGAAAAGAACAAGACAGTAATTACCATGCTGGACAACCCTTGCATGCCTAATTCTGCTGATTCTCCCTCGCTCCTTGCTCAAAATACAGGCATGCTAGATAAAAGGAGGTGGTTTTTTGTCATGTAAGCAAAAAGTGGGATTGGGCTAGTTGGTGTAAATATTGCTATGAGATGCCTGGGGTGTCTGTAGTCCCAGAGGACCATTTGACAGCTGAGAACACTGAGGTTCACAGTTCTTAGTTATTTACTCTCTTAATATCAGCGCATCCCGTAAAAGGACTGTAAAGAAAGGAGGATATAGGAGCTGGCTGTTGCTAGCTCTGTGCTTACTGAATTTTCTAGAGAAATCTTCAAATCTTTGTGTTCCTGGCATATCTAGGACTTGAGCAGGCTAGGGAACCTAATAGGTGGGGAGTACCATGGTGGCAGCTCAGCATTGTACTGCAGTCTTTGCAAGGAAGACCAATCAGCTAGAATACTGAATTGATGAATCTGGAAACAAAACTCTTGCAAACCTCGGTGACTGTCTAGGGAAGAAAAGAGGTTAGACCTGTGGACTGAGAATGTGCTCATGCATGCATGCAGACATACAAGCACAATGGCACTCCTTTATTTTTAGGACCACTCATTCTATGAAAGTGTTCAGTATTTTGAAACGTTTAATGCTATTTCAGAACAAAAACGAATGTCAAAGTATAGGAAATTCCTCTGGGACAGAAATTGTGTTTTTACCAGCTCTAATAACCACCAACACAACAGCATGAGCAGTCAATCAAACAGGAATTGAGCCAGCACAACCCCAGGAAAGTTCCTTTCATCCCTTCTTTATTTGAGAAGCAAACCCTTACTCTTTTTGCAAGCCCTATTAAATGCACAGCTTTTGCAGAACGTCTGGGAAGGCATGTGATTCGGCTGCTCGGGGCTGAGTGTGAGGGAACAAGTACCAGACTCTCCCAGGTCCCACAAACAACACCTTGCAAACAGCCATCTGAAGCTTTCCATGTTGAGTGCCTCTCTTGGCAGTGACTGTCACACAGGAGGGTGCTCAGCCCCTCAGCTCAGGCAGCTGCAGACCTTCTGTGGTGCATATGTCTTATAGTTGGGTCCTCTAAAGTCTATCTTGGTGTCACCCATCCCAGTTTTGGAGCCTTTCTGTCATGCTTTTGACAAAATATCTTGTTTAGTACATAAGCTAACCAAGTTTCTGGTGCAGCTTTGCACCCAGACTGGTTTCAAGGTGCAGCCCCTGTGTAGAGGGCAATACATACATCCAGAGGAAAAAGATGGCAAAGGTGACTTCTTGTGGATATCTGACCAAGTTGTCATCTGAAAGGATACCAAGTTCAATTCAGGCAGTAAAAAGAAGAACTTGAATAATAGATACATTCCTTCAACCCTGCAGCTGATACAGTATAATTGAATTATATTTCTTGAACAGGATAGAACATGGACAGAGAACATAAGGCTATAAAAAAGGCAGTTCCACCTCATGCAGTTCCTCATAGGCAAATGAATAGAGGGGGATCTTTGCTATCTTCTCCTAGAAACTGCTTAAGCAGAAATGATGAACCATTATAAAAAGGACATGAAACTGTGGGAACAAGTCCAGAGGAGGGCCATGAGGATGATCAGGGGACTGGAGCACCTCCCTTATAAAGGTAGGCTGAGAAAGTTGGGGCTGTTCAGCCTGGAGAAAAAGAGGCTGCATGGAGACCTCAAAGCAGCCTTCCAGTATCTGAAGGGGGCCTATAAAGAATCTGAGGAGGGACTCTTCATTAGGGACTGTAGTGATAGGACAAGGGGTAACGGGTTCAAACTTAAACAGAGGAAGTTTAGATTGGA
>WYDI02008819.1:0-18513 GCA_009867235.2 Psittacus erithacus | reverse complement strand
TCTGGGCACCCTGTGCCAGCGCCTCAGCACCCTCACAGGGAAGAGCTTCTGCCTAAGAGCTCATCTCAATCTCCTCTGTTTCAGTTTGACCCCATCACCTCTTTGCTTCCTGAGTGGGACCAAGGCTTGCTTTAGCTTTGCCCAGCATCAGGAAGAGATTGGGGTCCTCTCACCTTCTGTGGTACTGCAGTTTTCCAGGGCTACAAATCATTCTTGCAGATCTCTGAACATGTCCCCATTTTCCAGCATCCTTCCTGTTGTGAGGGCACAATGATCAGTAGTGATCTCCCTAATTCTGGATGTCTCTTACTGTGCTGCGGTTGCTCTCCAAGCCACAGTGCCAGGTCCAGAGCTCCTACTCAACCAGTTTCCACTGTGCCCCTTCCTGCAACCTTGTCACATTGCTGCTTTTCTCCAGGGTTATTCCATGTGCATGTGGCCACGTTAAATGCACTGCCGTCAGGTGGGGAAAGTGTGTGGGTTGCAGCAGAAGCAGTTCCCTGTGCCAAGACCTGTGGAGCTTGTTCGATGCCAGTGAGCAGCTGGGGTTACTGATGGAGGAAGGATGTCAGCCAGGGAACACTGTGGCTCTTCCACACACTGAAGCAAAGCCTCTTTCTGCCCGGTGCTTATCCTGCTCCTTCCCCAGCCCTGCGTGGAGGACTCATCTCCCGTTCAAAGGCTGAGCTCCAGAGGTGGATGAGCACATCTGTTGGGAAGCAGAGGCTGCCTGACCTGATCCATGCAGCTGTTGCTGCCGCACTATTCCCGGAATGTTCTTGCTTTATTTCTTGGCCTTCTTGCCTGTTCCTGGAGAGTTGCTGAGTTCATGGATGGCAGATTAGATGGCAGAGATCCTGTCCCGCTCCTGGGCTCAGGGTGTGCAAGCACCCCATGGGGTAGGGGATGCAAACACAAGATGGAGCTTCCTGAGCTGAAGGGCAGGGACCCGTCAGCATGTTGCTTTGCCAGATGTGACAGAGTTATAAGTCACCACCTGCCTTTGAGGTCCTGGCAGGCTGGTTGTGCATGTAGAATCATGGAATCACAGAATGGTTTGGGTTGGAAAAGGCCTTAAGATCATTCAGTTCCAACCCCCTGCCATGGGCAGGGACACCTCACACTAAACCATGTCACCCAAGGCTCTGTCCAACCTGGCCAGACACCAGGGATGGAGCATTCACCACTTCCTTGGGCACCCTGTACCAAGGCCTCATCACTCTCACAGTAAAGAACTTCCTCCTTATATCTAACCTGAACTCTCCTGTTTCAGTTTGAACCCATCACCCCTTGTCTGATCACTACAGTCTCTGATGAAGATGTTCTCCAGCACAGCCTGGCTGCTGGGTGCAGGGAGTGTGCAGATGGTCCCCTGCTTCTGGGGAAGCTACGTGGTGTCCCACAGAGCACAGCTGGGGACATCTCTCATGGTGCCAGCTCAAGGCTTCCCTTGCCTGTGGGCCCATCAGCACAGCTCTGCTGGAGGATGGTCCAGAGATACAGCACAGACCTTTGCACCCAATGGAGCAGAACTAAGAGGCACTAGGGCCAGACATGGGGACTTCTGGATTGCAGGGGTAGCTGCGGACATAGGGCATCATACATGAGAATGGCTCATCCAGCCGTGGGATCTTCTAGCTATGTGTTTGTGTCTGCATGGCCACAGGGTGGGATCTCATGACTGAGGGTTTATGCATGTGGCCTCCCCATGACCTGCTGTGGTTATCTCCTGTCCTGCAGCCAGTGCTGCTCATCAGGTGCTAATGGTTTAGCTTAAACCGTGAGGTCATTTCTGAGAACCTCAGGTGGGACCATTGGATCTTCCAGACCTCTGTGTGTGGTGCATGTGGCTTGCTGGTCAGCACGCTCTTCCGGTTGGGTTCACAGAGCGCTATGGGTTGTCCTGTTCTGTGCATCGTCCCTTCTACATAGTGGTGCTTAGTGTGTGATTCTGAAGCCAGAAGAGCCAGTGCAGTGACCTTCATGACTCTCTTCATGGCCACTGCATTTGGGACCTGCCCATGGCCATTGTATGATGTGTCCCAGGCACACAGCAGGCACCAGCTTGGTGCTGTTGGCACTGTCCTGGAGGAGGCCGGGGACACACGTCTGCCTTCTCTGACTCATGCTGATTTATGTCCCAACATCAAGCCAAAAATACACGCTGCGTGCACGGGCCCGGTTGGAACAGATGCAGAGGGCTTATCAGCTGTCCCCAGGGACTTCCTGGCTCTGGACCTCATCGGGAGGGTGTGACAGCCACCAGCACCCTCTGGAATGAGGCCATGCCCTCTCTCTGAGCTCTGGGGTGCTCGTGCTGATGTTTGCTCATCTACCAGCACACACTGTGCAATGGGATTGCTGGTGTCAGCCCATGGGGCATCTCCTGGTGGGCCTGCAGATGTGTGATGAAGAAGCTTTAGAACCAGTAGATGCCTTTGTAGAACTGGGAAGGAGTTAAATGAACTAAAATAGGCCCCAGAGTAAAATGAGCAGGCTTTCCCACCCATCCCTCACGCTGGGATGGGATTAGCACAGCCTGATGTACCTCAATCCCCACCAGCTCCTGCACTCCTCTGGGTCTGTCCCAGCACTGAACAATGCAGGTAGCAGGAGACCTTAGGATGCCCAGAGCTGCTCTTTGAGAGCCTCAAGGCAGCTTTAGAGCTCGCTCTGTGCTCAGCCCATTCAGACACATGGCAGTGGGTGAGCTGAGTGTGCGCTCACAGCCATTCCTCATCCTTTGCCCCCGAGGGCTGTGCTCAGGAGGGAGATTGGACTTCACTGTGTATCTCAGTGAGCACCATCCAGCCCTGGGCAGGCTCTGACCTCTTATGGGGAAGTCTGCCTGTGTCTTTGCACATTAGCAGCAGGAATGGTGCCCAATCTGTTGATGTTCTCCATTCCCAGTAAATATCTAGGATACACCATACACCTCAGCCAGGCTCCTGGTACCCTGCAATGGTCCCTCTGCAGCATCTCTCTTCCCCTGCTAAAGCCTGTGCAAAGCCACTGCTGCTCTATCTGTTGGCACCAGGGTGGGCTCAGGGACCGATCTCCCCTGTGCACTGCCACCCTGCATGCACTGGGTGCTGAGGGCAGTTGGTGTGCTCCTGCCCTGGAGAGGTGGAGGAAGGCAGGGTCTGCAGGAACCGGTGATGTCTCACTCTGGCTTGCTCTGGTTGGGCTTTCCCACCTTCCCCAGTGATGTGCCCACAGTGCCAACCATGCTGCCCAGGGCACTAGGTGAGCCCTCAGAGCTGTGTCCCAAGTGCAGCTCCTGCGTCTCCCTGAACCATCCCCAGGGCTTTCCTCTCTCCTTACAGCCCCTCCAATCCCATTAACTGCAGAGCTACTTTTATCCTTTATGCTATTTCTCAGGCCTGCCGAGGCCAATCCATCCCCAGATGCTGCTATAGCTAGTGGAGAGGAAGAAAACAAAGTGGCTGTGGCCTACTGAGGATGAAAGCCTGGCATAGCCTGACTGAGAGGCTTGTCTGCTCCTAGGATGAGTTAGTAAGCAACAGAGTGATGCTGTTCCCATGACGCATTACAGCGTAATCCTCCCAAATTGAGTTGTTCAATGTTCTTGTATTTCTAGAAGCTACGTTGCCATTGAGGGAAGGCAAAAGATCAGGAAACAGGGCTGAGCATCTCACCATAGGAGCTGGTCTCAAGGCATCCTCCAGGCACTTGCTGAAGCACAGAGGGACCTGGGGCTGGGAGAGCTGCAGAAAGCACACGGACCCAACTGGGTGCGGATGCAGATCCAGCACATGTCTCTGCGTGATGTTCCCTATCTGCTGCAGGCTGATGCAGTAAATCCAAGCGGAGCCCTGTCAGAGCAGGTCCTTTTGCGGGGCTGCCAGATGGGGCATGTGGAGGGTGTTTTAACTACCAGCAGCAGCACATCTCGCTCCGGTTTGCACTGCAAGTAACACTGCTGTGCGTTCGCAGCTGATGGAGGGTCGTGGTGCCGCAAGGGACTTGTGTGGGCTCAGGAAAGCTTTCTGGCAAAGTCTTTTCCCTCCCAGTGTTACCAGAAGAGCCTCAGCTCCTTCCTGCACTGGGACGATGCCTTGGCACGTATTCCTGTGCCACAGGGTCTGTCCTGTGCCCCTGAGGAGGCCAGGGATGAATGCAGGCAGCTTGAGGAGTGCCCTATGCAGTGGATGCAGGCAGCCAGCCATGCTGCTGCCCCCAGCCTCACTGCTTCAGACACTGTCCTTCAGGTGGTGTTTGGGCTTGGTCGATCCCTCGTGCTGCTGTTGCTCACACATCCCGTGCCACTGCTCCATGCTCACTCTACTCCTCTGGGGCTGTTCTGTAAGGTGGCTCCAGCTGGTGTCCCATCAGGCTGCAACCAGATCCCTGCAGAGCAGCCAGGGCTTCCATGGTGAATGGTTTGGGTTGGAAGGGACCTTCAAAGCCCATCCAGTCCAACCCGCCTACAATGGGCAGGGACGTCTTCAACTAGATCAGGTTGCCCAGAACCACATCCAGCCTGGCCTTGAATGTCTCCAGTGATGGTGCATCCACCACCTCTTTGGGAAACCTGTGCCAGTGTTTTTCCACCCTCAGTGTAAAGAATTTCTTCCTCAGTCTGAATCTTCTCTTTTGATTTAAACCCATCACCCCTCATCCTGTCACAACAGGCCCTGCTGAAAAGTCTCTTCTCATCTTTCTTTTAGGCCTCTTTTAAGAACTGAAAGGCCACAATAAGGTCTCCCTGGAGCCTTCTCTTCTCCAGGCTAAACCAGCCTAGCTCTTTCAGCCTTTCCTCACAGGAGAGAAGGACCCCAAGTCCTGCTTCTCAGGGCTACTCTCAATCCCTCCATCCCCTAGCACATATTGATACCAGGGTTGCCCCCACCCACGTGCACTTGGCCCTGTTGAAGCTCATGAGGTTTGCATGGGCCCCCTCCCAAGCCTGTCCAAGTCCCTCTGAATGGCATCCTGTCCTTTGGGGGTGACAACTGCACCACTCAGCTTGGTGGCATCAAGAAAGAGTCTCCTCTAGTGAGCAGTGCAGTCACAACAGACATGAAGAAGGTGCATAGATCCCTTATGCCCATTGGTGCAGCATTTTTGGGGCCCTCCTGGCAGGGACTGTCTCATGTTCATATGGCACTCAGTGCTCTGGGGCCGGCAAGCTCTTCCTAGGGCCCAAGATCTTGGATAGTGTTGCTGCATGTCCACATCATCCCAGAGCTCTGTCCTGCTCTCAAGCTTCATCTTCAGGGATGAGCAGTAGTTAAAGGCGGATGTGTGGCCTTTCAGAAGAGATCCCAAACACACCCTCAGTCCAGTTTGAACAAGAAGGATACCAAAAATGTACCTCAAGCAGCAGTGCCAGCACTGATTTCTTTCTGAGGAAACTGCTGCTCCAGGTCTGCAGAGCCATGGAGAACAGCATGGCAGAGGTTTGAGTGGCAGCAGTGGCCCACGACTGCTGCCTGAAGATGTATCTAGTAACTCTTGTGTCCCATCTGGGACATGTCCTGACACTGGCAGTGTTCAAAGGCCAGGCTGGACAAAGCCTTGGGCTATGTGGTCTAGTGGAAGGTGTCCCTGCCCATGGCATGGGATTGGAACTGGATGAGCTTGAGACCCTTTCCAACCCAAACCATTCTATGATTCTATTGGTCCTGGGCACAGTGTGATGAGGGCACCTGGGATAAGGGACAGGGATGCCACTTGGAACCACAGCAGATGGTTTGCTCAGTGGAGAGGTGCATTTGGCTCAACCCTGGGTGCAGGACATGACCTACTGCTGTCACTAGAGCACAAGGGACTTACTAAAGCTGGGCCATAAAGAGTGAGCTGAGGATAGATGTTCACAGCAGTTAACCCATAGCACACAGCCAGGTCTAGAAAAAGAGATAAGGGATGTCTGAGCCCAGAGTGGGAGGCAGCATCTCTTTGAGGACGAGCAGGATGTGCCAAGAGCCCTGTGTTTGTGCTTTGGAGATGTTCAGCACTCCTGATAATGCGCCTGTGCAGGCTCTTCCGTCGGGGTTCTCACCCGTGCAGTGCATCGGCAGTATCTGCTCCCCTGCACCGCCTCCCCGGCACGCATGCTGGCTGCCTGGCTCCCCAGCCATTCCTCATGTAGAAATTCAACTTTCTGAAGTCTGCAAGCCTGCTAAGAATAAACCTAATAAATTAGCGAGCGCGTTCAGAGCGCACCCCTGCTCGCTGATCTGGCATTTTAATCTACTCGTGAAGTTATCCAGAGTGTTTGCGCAGCGTGTGGCCAAGTTCTGACATCTTTGCATGCGGCTGTTGTCAGTACATCTCCTGACCCTTTGCAAAAGGATGGCAGGAGGAGTGGATTTATAAGAATCTTCCACTGGCGAAGGTAGCGGAGTTGTTCCTGCTCACACACACACTGGAATTATCTCCCTGAGCTCATCTTTGCCCGTTATTCTGATCCAGTGGATGAGATACCATTAAACAATGCAGCTGGTTTATGTTCTCCAGGGCTACGCATCCTCTTCAGTGACACACATTCTTTGCAGGTCAGTTGTAAAACATGTTTGATGTTGGCACACAGGCAGCTGGAGCAAACTGAAGCCACTCTTTCTCCTTGGGAATGACGGCAGTGGTGGCTGCAGGTTGGAATGGCCTCTGCCATTCCAGGCAAGAAGTAGAAGCTGAGAGAGGGGACTCATGCAAGCAAGACAAGCAGCAAAGAGCTTGGTGCAGGGCCCCACACAGAGAAAAAACCCAAAGAATTTGAAAAGAAGTAGAAAAGCATCATTTTTTGAGAAAACAATTCATGAAAAGTTGATTTGGAAGAGGATGGAAAAGGGGAGCCATGAAAGAATAAAAGGTTTAGAGCTGTAAAGGGCAAAGTAAGATGGAGGCCACAAATGCCTTGGTGTGACATGAGAAGGGGAAGGAAGTGACTGGGGCTGCCGGATGCTCAGTATGGGTGAACCTGACCAGCTCTCCATCCTTTCCCAAATTCAACTTCCACACTGCTTGACCATCCCAAAATTGACCATAACTGACTCTTCATGTTGGAGGCATGTTCAGCAGCCTTGGGTCCTACACAGAACCACTGAGTTCAGAATGCCTTGGCTCCCAGGCTGCCAGGGTAAGGAGGTCCAAGGGAGCAGGTCGGGAAGGAGGAGAGGTCGCTTCTGCCATGCTTCATGATTTAACAAAGCTCTGTGAGATCACTGCAGCTCTAAGAAATGGGCATAGCTTTTTTTGTAGCAACCTATCACCAGGAAAAATGCCCATGTTGAAGCTTTTGCTATCAATGAGGCATGACTGAAAGGGAACAGTGGGACTCAGTCTCTGCCTCTAAGTATGAGCAAAGTCATCAGGAGTACTGGTGGTTTAATTTTCAGAGCTCCTTTTCATCTTTGTTTGCACTAAGAAGCCTTCAGATACCTTTGTGACTATCTATTCTGGATACCAAGGATAGTCTGAGCCCAGATATATTCCTGCTTGAAGCAGAGCAAGCAACCAAGCATGATGCATCATTTGCTCATGATGGAGATTCCCACACTGCCTTAGTAAATTGCCCCAGTGCCAGTAAGGATGATGCCACGTTACTAGTTTCAATTTGCCTAGCTTCAGGTTCCACATATTGGATCAAGCTAAAACTCTATGTATGAGGTTGAAGAGTCTTCTGTGGGGAAATCCCTGTGATCTAGATACCCCAGCAAGCACAATACGTTGAGCTCTTGAGGTGCCTCACTGCAAGGTTGGTCCTCTTTGGTCATCCTCGCAGCTTTCTCTGCAATCTCTCAACATCCTGGTGCACAGTGAGCCCCAGAACCATGAGCTGGCTGGACACAGGCACCCAAGAGGGGGGCAGTGTAATTTCTGGAGGCTGCTGGTGGCCTTTTGGCCACCCTCACGTGCGAGAAAGTCACAGCCAGACTCCCATGGGTCGCACAGTCACCACTCCCCAGGACACAGCACCCTGACTTGTGTTTGTGGCTGATAATCTGTGCCTTGTTCCTAGACGTATGACTATATTTGGCTGTATTAGCACTGCTTGTGCCCAGTGTAACCAGCAACCCAGGCCGTTCTGCAGCAGTGAGCTGGCTGCTTCTCTCTTTGCTGGTCTCACAAGCTCAGTGTCATCAGCCAACTTTGCCACAGATGATTTAATAGTTCTTGCAGATCATTGATAAAATTACTGAGTAGCGGAGGGGCAGGACTCGGCCCCTGGGGACCCCCCTGAACCCACCCTGCTGGGTGAGGAGTTCCCACTTACAATTGCATCTGAGATACGTCACCCAGCCAGCTGCTAATCGATTCCGTATGTGCCACGGTGATTGTGTATTGTTCTAGTTTCTTCATCACACTGTCACACAGGACCAAGGCAGTTGCCTTGCAGAAGTCTGTTCCACCACCAATATTGTTTTCCTCAATCAAACTTACAACTTCAAGGAGAAGATGGATCTGAGTTTGACACATTTTGCTTTACACAGTGTGTGTGAATTGGCATTAGTCATATTTCTTTGACTTAAATCTCTATCTGTTGCATGCTGTGGCAGCCTTTGGAGGTGAGTGCCTAGCGTTAATGCCAGGCTGGCCAATATCTGCTGCAGCCAAATACTTCCGTGAACACTGGCTTTCTTCTATTGCTGTTTTTTGCTGTAGCACATCCATCCACAGATAGAATAAGACAACCAACAACTTCAGAAAGAGCTGTATTTATTCCTTTTATATTGGGAGAAACGGCTTCTTATTAGCTTCAGGTTTGCAGCCCCTACATTGTCCTCAGCTCTTGGCTTTCCTTATCAGTTCTCTACAGTTTCGCACTTATTCATTATTACCAGTTTCCACTTTCTTAAGTTATAGATGCTCTTCTTTGACACAGTTGTCTTCGCTTCCCTCTCAAGCCAGAGGGATGCTTTTTGTCTTTTTGCTTTAACCAATGTTGCTTCTTTCTCAATTGTGGGATTGTGGTTTTGGGGCAACCCGTCAAATGTTTCCCAACAATTCCCACTTAGCATTCACATTTTTCTGATTAAATTCCTTCTCCCAATTGATTTGGTTCCTAATTGTTTTCAGCTCTCCTAAACTCAATCTTTTTAGCATTAAGGCGATATATTTTCAGAGCAGAGCTCCACTTGAACTGTTTTATTCATTGTCATTTTGCTCGTCAGTCAAATAAAAGCAAACACCAACTCTCAGATTTGGCAGTGTTGTAGAGTCACAGAACTGGGAAACACAAACCCTTCTTGAGAAAAGATGTTTTCATGAAGTGTTGTTTTGTCGAAGTCCATGTTAATTTGACTGAAATGAGGCTTGTCTAAAGTCCAGCAGCATGAAGGTGCCATTGTCCCTCTTTTAGCAACTGAAGATTGAGACATTTAGTCTGAAACTCCAGATTTCCCCCACATTTTGAGTTTGGCAGCTAAAAAGGAGGAACTCTGCAGTCAGTGTGTGTGGAGCTGTGCAGATCGCACTGGAAACCCAATTTCCTTTTTTCTTTCTGTTTTGGTAGGAAATGTACGCTCTTGAAATGGTGAATTTGACATCCAAAACACCACATTTCATAGACAAAACTTTAGAGCAAACACTTGCTACTCATTCTGTGGAAGGTGCCTACAGCTCAATGTCTCTCATGGTCCAGCTCATGTCATGACTCCTGTCCATGAGGAGAGGGTCACGGCTGGAGATACGGCTGGACAAGCCACTGCGGACACTTCCCCGATGGATGCACACAGAAAACCATGGGGGGCAGGAGAGCAGAGTGGCCACTCCAGCCATGGGTGGATCTGCTGATCCACAGGAGATGTCAGCACAGTCCCTGTCTGTGCATGCTGCTTGTCAGGACGTTTTGGTTGTGTGGAGCTTTCATGAACACTGTGCTTTTCCTCACCCTCCTCTGGTTCAGACCCCGGGGTAGGCTCTGAGTTTTCCCCAGCCCTGGCAGCAGCCTCTGGGGTAAGATTAAGGACTCAACGTGTCTTATTCTCGTGTATCACTTTCTCATTCACAGTTCAGCATCTGCAGAACCGTTTACTGGCTTGCAAGGACTGAAGGAATCATCTGCTCTGACCCTTGCAGAGCAGGCCAGGGGCTTCCATCTGCTTATTCTTGCCTCCTGTCTGCAGTGTCTGGTCAAGAAAAAGCATTTCTTTTCCAGTGAGGTGCCCAGTCTTGAATTCAAGCTGCCTTGCTGAAAGCAGATCTGCTGCATCCCCAGCCAAGTTGGTCCAATGGGCCAATAGTGCTCAGTGTTAAAAGTACATCGCGTATTTCTGTGTAGATCCTGCCAGATGAAAGAGCACTCTGCCAGGGAGGTCTCCCTCCCACACTGGTGTTGCTGGATAACTGGAGACGCTCCTGCCTGCTGCAGAAAAGAAAGCTCCTTATTCCTGGGAGAGCTTCTGGTTTCCTCCAGATCTTTCGAACTCCATTAACACTCCAAGAGCCCAAAGCAGCCCAGACAGGCTTCTCTTCCAGCTCCCATCCTTTTCTTCTGCTTCCTACCCTGAGAAGACTTGCACATGCTTCTTAGGGCAGTATTTCTTTGATGGGATGCTTCCTCGTGGCTTCCCTTCCCCATTACTGACCTGTTCATCACGCACATCCCTTCCTCAGCTGCTTTACCAAGCATTGTTGCATCCCACCATTGGCCCTGGGCTCAGCAGCAGTGGAGCTGTCAGTGATGGACAGACCTGATGGACCCTGTCACATTGGCTGGTTCTTCCATGCCACCAGGACTCCCCAGATCCCAGGTGCCTCCCTTGGGGCAGCATAAAAGCAAAAGCAAAGCTGAAGCAATGTGGTCATTCTTGGCTCCCTCATGCCCTAAACTCAGGAGCCTTTTGCTGACCCTAAGGAATCATAGCATGGTTTGAGTTGGAAAGGACCTTGCAATCATCCAGTTCCAACCCACAGGAAGGGCCAGTGCCTGTGGGGCACGCTGCTGGGAGATGCCCCATCACGACATCCAGGTCTGCTCGTGCTCTCCTCCTCTCCCGCAGCCCTGGGTCACGTAGCTCGTGCTCGGAGCAGGCCAGACAGACTCTCTGGCAGACTCTCTGGCATCGCTTTTTCAAGCCTGATTAATGGGGCTTGAGCTCTCCTCCAGATTGAAGTCAAGAAAATACCATTATCTCCAGTGCAATGACTCAGATATTGTATTGCAACATCTTGTTGGTAATGTCAGATCGCAGGCAACGATATTAAAAATGAACATTTTACCCTGGACAGGGTATTAACTCTGAAACAAAATCTGTATTTATTGCCTTTAGCCATGAGCATCTGGGCTCTTCCAGAATAAATGTTTTTAGTTCCATGCAAGAAGATTCTGGCATTTATAGGCCAGACGTTTCTAAGGGTAACATATACCTCTTGTGCACACCCTGAGTGATAACCCTGGCTATGGGCTACCATGCTATGTGATGTCATGGCAGATGTGATGACCTCATATCCTACTGTGCTGCACTGAGATGAAATAAGCACCGTGTCCCAGAGTAGCTCCTTTCTGACCGAGTGCACGTGGCGAGCACCAGCCACATGCATTTGTTTAGTGTCTTTGGCCAGTGCCTGGGGACAGCAGGACCTGGAGATGTGAGGATAGAGGAAGATGTCTGTGGGATAAGCTCCATCCCCAGCAATAGGGCATCAAACCTTGGAACAGCAGAGATGACAGCACTTATCAGGAGTAGGAAAGCCACTGAGTTTCATACACAGAATCCCAGACTGGTTTGTGTTGGAAGGGACCTTAAAGCTCATCCAGCTCCAACCCCTGCCACGGGCAGAGACACCTTCCACTAGAGCAGCTTGCTCCAAGACCCTGTGTCCAACCTGGCCTTGAACACTGCCAGGGATGGGGCAGCCACAGCTTCTCCGGGCACCCTGTGCCAGTGCCTCAGCACCCTCACAGAGAAGAATTTATTCCTTATCTCCAACCTAAATCTCCCCCATTTCAGTTTGAACCCATCACCCCTTGTCCTATCACTATAGTCCCTGATGAAGAGCCCCTCTCCAGCATTCTTGTAGCCCCCTTCAGACACTGGAAGCTGCTCTGAGGTCTCCACACAGCTTCTCTTCTCCAGGTTGAACAGCCTCAATGTTCTTACATGCTGGTGTCCTGCTGTCCCTACCATGCAAGTGTGTGCCATTCTCCAACACAGAGGTGAGCAGTTTCCCTGGAAAGCTGGCCTGCTCTCCTCGGATGGAGGTGCAGCAGCAAAGTGGTCCGCAGGTTTCATTTGTCCTGGGTGAGTGAGATGACACTGAGTTTGGCATATAGAACCATAGAACCATAGAATCATAAAACCATAGACCCATAGAACCATAGGCCGGTTTGGGTTGCAAAGGCCCTTAAGATTATCCAGTTCCAATCCCCAAATGCCCATGGGGAGATGCCTACCAGCAGTGTGCCCTCATGCAGGGTCACAGCAGCTCCATGTCATGTGCTGAATGCAGGTGTTGGAATCAAATCCCGGTGGCTTTGTTTGAATGCAAGTGGTTTATCAGTGGAATTCTTCAGTTGAAAACCAGCAGGGAGGGACTTTGAGAGGCTGATTTTGAAATGAGGATTTTCAGTTTGATTCAGCTGCTGTAGTGTTTTGTTCTCTATGTATTCCTTTTTTTGGACCAATATTTGCAATGGCTCTTGGGTTGGGTTGAGCTGTTGTGGATGAGTTTCTGGTGGTGCCTGCCTTTCTTGCCAGTGTTCCCTGGGCTGTGCTTCCAGGGAGGTAGGAAACATGCAGAGCTATGTGCCTGTGCCAAATACACCTGGAACCTCCACACTGGCAGCTCACGATGAAATCCTCACAAACCAGCTTTCCAGTGATGCTCCCAGTGGCTTCAAGCGCAGCAAACATGGCCGGCTCCTTCCTCAAAACATCTTATCTCTGTGGTCACACTGGAAGAGGAAAGAGAACCAACCCCTCCGAGCTTGCTTTAACATCAGTGTGATGTGTTTTGCAGTCCCTAATCATGGCAGCATGGGTTGTCCTGAAGCCCGTGCTGCTGCTTTAGGACTCTTCCATGCGCACGCCACAGGGTTCTGCTGCTTCCTGCTCCCCGCCTGCCTGTTCCCATGCAGGGCTCTTTCTCTTCCCTCCCCACCTTTCTTCCCATCAGCAAAATGAAGCCACAGCTCTTGGCTTGCCTTTCCACTGTGTGGCTGGGGGTGGCTGCTGTCCCATGGGACATGAGCAGCTTGCTCCAGAACATCCCCCCCCAGGCAGAAGCAGAGCACAGGCAGATTATCACTTGCACCCCTTGGAAGGGTGGGGTGGGACTGTTGGACTTGAAGAGCTTTTCCACAAGGCATCGAGTCTGGAGAGCACATACTTGTTGTTAAACGCAAGAATACTTCATTGTTGTCAAGTGTAAAAATCACTTTCTGTTGTCTTGTGCAAGCGAAGCTGCTCTGGCCTCACACAGAGCGTGCTGGCAGGGAGCGAGCCTGGAAGGCAGTCCGCATTTAACAGCACTGCAGAGGCTGCCTGACCCCTTGGGAGACAAGGAACAAGCAAGATGCACAGGCCAGCATGCAGGGCTGGGAGCTGGAACATGTGCTTCCCAGGACGCCCGTGCTTCCTGGGGATAGGAGGCTGTGATGGCCACCTTTGGTTCCTAGGGCCATCTGGAAGCCCTCAGACCTGTGCTCCACCAAGGGCTGGTCCCTGGGAACAGCCAGGGACTGCCCCATGGGAGACTATCCAGATATTTAAAGTACCTCCTGGGAAGAGGAGGCTGATGCTGTGGTGTCACCATGCATATACATATACAGGGCCATCAGCCTGCTCTGAGTGCAAATCCCAGGCTGTGTCTTAGCCAGTTCTACCCCAGCACTCACCACAATGTGCCTCTTGTCTGAGTTTGCAGGGGCACATTGGATGGGGCATCCCATCCCAAGGAGTTAAACAGGAGGTGCCCAGGTCCTTTCCCTCCTGAAGCTTCTGGGGCTTCCTGAGAGCAGGGACCCCTTGGACAAAGACTCTGGCTCTTGTCTCATGAGACATCCTTGTGGCTCAGAGGATGTCGCCCATCCCTTTGCCAGGCAGCTCACAGAGGTCTGCTGCAGTGCCCAAGGATCTGCAAGGCCATTGACTGCTTGGTCCAACCCATTTCCATCTTCCCTGCAGGTGGGATGCTGGAGCAGGTCTGTCCAGAGGTCCCTTCCCACCAACACTCTGGTGTTGTGGCCACGTGAAACCAAAAACTGAATCCTAAAGAATAAGGGACATTCCAAGTAATAAGATGCCATTAGTCCTTTGAATGCTTCCTCTGCAAGGTGTCTTTGGATGCTAAGTATCCTTAGGAGCATTTGAAGGTAGCATGGGGATCATCTGCGTATGTTACTGTGTGTATCCTTAGCACTGGCTGACTCGCCTAGGAGTTTAACCAAGAATTTCCTTTGCTGGCTGGGAACTTGGTACTTGTGTCTTGCGAGATGGTTTGCTCTGAGCTCCTGGGATGCACTTCAGTGCTGGAGCACAGGGTGGCTTTGGTCTGATTTTCTGTGCTAATTAAAACCCCCCTCACTGGCACATTAAACAGGGACGTGAAGGGAACATTCCTGCAGTGAGGACATCTCTGAGCCTGGCTGTAACTCCCTGGAGCTGTGAGTATCAAGAAGACTTAGAAACAAAGGGTAAATGTGCAAATGTCTCTGATGTCCTTGGCTTAGGGTCAGCATAGAGCAGCTCTCGCAGGGCTGACCAGATCAGGCTTGTGGTAGCTTCATTTTCTCTGCCCTATCCACAAGAGACGCATCTGCAGCTGGGGTGTGTTCTTACGAGTGTGGACAGTGCTTGGTTCTGTCTCATCTGCTGCTCCATCCCTTCCATTAGGGAGCTTCTCTTCAGTAGGTGGCATTTTTAAAGACTTCCAGGGTTAATGCTCGCTTTTGCTGTGACTTCCCATAATGACATGGACACTGCCGTCAGTGGTGTGAAGAGGGATTTGCTGGGCAGGGACAAAATGCCTAAAAGAGGAATTTAGGGGGAAGAGCAGTGACTCAGGAAAGGATGGACGTTTGAGCACAGCAAGTTCCCTGGGATTTGGTGCTCAGCATGTAGGGAAAAGCAGGATTTTGTACACAGTTGATGCTAAACAAGCAAGACTTCATCAAATAAATATCTGACTCAGCTGCTAATGCTTCTAACAGTGCAAACCTATCGGAACCCAGGGCTTGACTTGGTGTGTGGCAGAGCAGCCTCCGTGAGTCGATACTCCTGGCGAATTGAAATGAGATAGACGATGGAGATGGTTGAGAGGAGGTGGAGGAGAAGAGGACACCTCCTGCAGGGTCACTTTGGAAGTGTTCACAGAAGACCTGTGGAAAGGATGCTGGGGCAGAGAGTCCATCTACATGACAGCAAGCAAGACTCGAGGAGGTGGAGATGGGCAGGACCTGGTGTTTGTAGTAGATGTCTCCTGCTGGTACAGGACCTGGAGGGCTGTTTTCATGTGGGGTCAAAGACCAATGCCTGGAGTGAAATGTCCCCAGGAGGTGCCTCTGGCTTGGTTTCATATACTCGTGCAATAAATGGCTGGGAAAACCAGCCGAGGGGAGAGGTTTTAGCAATCAGCTTGAGTGAACCAATTGCTGCCAAACTTATCCCCATAAAAAAGAGACTCAGTGATCCAGATCTGATACCAGCTCTTGATGTGTGGCTTGGAGCCAGGCATCACTCCGAGCTGGCCCGAGCAGAGCTCAGAGTTGGGGGAAAAGGGAGAAGGAAAGAAACCCCACCTGAACTGGCAGAGGGTCTGCAGAGACTCAAGTGACGAATGTGGCTGCATATCGATGGGGCCTTCCAGGATAAACTTGCACTGAGCAAGCAAACAGTCACTGTTGGGGTTGGAGATCAGCGGAGGAGGCCAAAGGCACTCAGAGAGCCTTGGAGTTTGCCACAGATCCCAAATCTTTTCTGGCAGAGACACACCTGGAGGAGAGGGAGCTGTAAGGAGGGGAGATGGAAGCTGGTTGAGATATGGCTCCATGTCTGTTATTAATGGCGGAAACCTGAGTCCTTAAGCACTAGGAAGAGTGATAAGTCCTGCCTGTAAAGCAACAGGACTGGCAAGAAAGCAAAACCAAGGAGAAGCAGTTGAGTTGGATGCTGGTACCTTCCAAACTCACCATTTAAAGACCCGGTCTGGTTTGCAGAGCTGGGCCAAAGCCCTGCTGGGCTGCGTGAAACAGGAGCAGCCCCACCAAGGCTGGACAATGCTGCTGCTTGCTCCCTGCCTCCTGTCCTGGGGTCAGGACTGTCAGAGCTGTCTCCAGTCCAAGCACTGCTGGTGACAGGGCTGCCTTTAGTGATGGGAAGAAAATGGAAACCTGGTCTAGTACTCAAAGGAGCAGATCCTGCAGGTCATAGCATGCTCCCAAACAGCATCCTTGCAGACTCCAGCACTCGTCTGCCTCCACTGCCCAGACAGCATCACACCAGGGTTTCTGGGTGGTGAGAGACTCCATGGTGGGGGAAAATTGCTGCATGGACACATCCAGACTCCCCCTGATTTCTGAGTGAGGGGGTGAGAACCACTGCAGGGTTTGCAGTGGTTCTCTGAGGATACCAGGTTTCCAGCTGCTCCTCAACCCCATATTGCTCATCCTGGGCACTTTTCCATCTGCATGCTGCTTTCTTGCCAGGTTGCTTCCTTGCCCTCTCTGCTCTCATGCCTGGCATTGCAGTGGTGAGAAGGGAAGGAAAGCGTGGTGGCCAAGCTGAGGAGCGGGAGGGAAGGCAGGACCAGGCATACAGTGATGTGCAGGAGTTTGTCTGCTTTCTGCTCCTTTCTTTGCCCCTCAGCTCCTAAAGGGCAGAAGAAGAACTCCTCCTGGATCACCAGCAGTATTCTGCTGTTGCTATAGGAAAGCTGCCTGTTGCAGAGGGTCAGGCTGAGACAGGGAACGCGGTCAGGGACTTCCTGGCTGCCACTTGGCTGCTGTATGTTTGCCACCTTTGGGCAGTGCAGACCATAGAGAAGGTTTGGAGTCTTGTTTATCCTGGGATTCCCTTTGCTGCCTAGAAGTTGTATTGGGAATAATCCATATCCTGTCTGGAGCTCTTCTGCCTTGTTTCTTAGTGGTGGAGTTGCTACTTCTCACTCTAGGATGAATTCACTTTGGCCTCAGAAGCCTCTCTGATTCTGGCATTGTGGCTCTTGTCCATCAGCTTGGCAGCCCTGAACTCCAGAGGGAATTGTGAGGTGCTGCAGGATGTGGTAGCAAGTCTGAGCCCACTGAATCACCCATTAATTCAGGTCTTTGTCATAGTTCAGCTTTTTCTGCTGATTCACTGCAATAATGAGGCCTGGAGCTGCCATCTCAAAGACATCTGTCCAAGTGAGTCACACCTACATTATGGTCTCTTATCTCCTCTTCACTTATTTGGTCTCCCGTGTCCAACAAGCAGTGATTTACAGTGTCTCCCCCAGCTACGTAGCGTGCTGTGCACGAGCTGCATGTAAGAATAGCTCTCAAGTGTCAAGATAATCTTGATTCAGCTGAAATGGATCTGCAGTAGCGCGAGCCAGGAACCACAAGGGACCTCCTGTGATTGTAGTGGGGTTTCAGCTTTCTCTGTTCCTCTCTCGTGCTGGCCCAGCACAGGATGGGTTGGGTTGAGGAGATGGCTTGCCATGGGCTCCTCGAGGAGGTGATGAAGAAGTTACCTGAGCCTCTCTGCAGTGTGTTTTCCATTCTACAAAGCTCATGGCCACTGCTGCAGAGCATCAGTGCTGTGTCTGCTGTGTGTCCTTTGCACAGCGCACGCTTGATGAGTTGTAGTCACTGCCTGCAGCTCCTTCCTTCAGCATCCCCGCTGAACGTGGTTCTCTGAGAGCATCTCTTGCCTCTGTTCTCTGGACAGGCTGCAGCACTCTTCTGCCTGGAGGTGGCAGAATAAAGTTTGCTCTGGCTCATCCTGGACTTCCCATTCCGCCTCTCCCATCTCCGTCCCGTGCCGAAAGCCCCGCTGGACCTCAACAGTTGGTCCTGTTTGAACCTTCAGTCATGATCCCACTGGAGAGCCCTGCTCTTCCTGTGCTGCCTGCCTGGTGCTGTGCTTTTCTGAGCTGTGTGGAAGTGCACTTCCTGTTCATAAATGACCTGTGTGCTATGGAGACAACTTTGCCCGTGGCTGGGAGGGTGCTGTGGGCAGGATGACCTCCCTGTTACTTAAGGGGATGTGCATCCCAGCCCAGGGGTCCCTGTCACATGCCCAAAGTGGTTCACCCATCTCCATGTTTTCTCCCCAGCTTGTGCCACTCCTTCCTCCAGGGATTCAGCTGAGGCTGGTCCAGAGCCAGTGCTGGAGTAGACACAACAGCTGTAGTTTGACAAACAAGCCTGGCAGCAATGCCCACAGCAATGTGGGGCACAGTCCTCCAGGTGTGTAACCCAGGGAACCTCCATCCCAGAGCAGCAGCCAGCACTCAGGGGCTTCTCCTTTGCCAGTGATGAGCACAGGGTCAGGCTGAGAACATTGGGGCTGCTCAGCCTGGAGAAGAGAAGCTGCGTGGAGACCTCAGAGCAGCTTCCAGTGTCTG